>JAJAGP010000330.1:259644-417471 GCA_025084515.1 Ancistrus triradiatus
CACTAATAGAACCTCAGTTTTATCTGAGTTAAGTAAGAGAAAATTAAATAACATCCAATCTTTTATTTCCTTTACACAGTCCTCGATTTTGTTGATTGTAAGACTGTCATTAGGTTTGGCTGATATGTACAGCTGTGTATCATGATGTATTATACTCCTCGCTTTACAATAAGTTCAACTTACGATGGATTTGTCAGAACGTATCCCAATCGTAAACTGGGGAGTACCTGTACTGTCTACAAACCTTTCAAGTATTGGAATATGACCATTTTGCCATAAAACCCACCAGTATAGTTCAGATATGTTTTTTCCAAGAGTAATTATTAAATTGTGTGAATTTCTAATTTGTTTGTTTGTGCAATCAAACTTTCAGTTATATGTGTGATGTTTTGTATCTGCAGTTATTGAATTACAGCACATCTAAATAGAACTGGCTGTTCTACAAGAACACTGTTACGTTTTAAAAAGATTATTCTATATATTCGACAGTATTCAGGAAATGGGGAAACCAAGTTACCTCCTTGCTTAAAGGATCCTTAGACAATGTCCGTTCAGCACTAAAATCTAATTACTAGTAATATGGGAAAGCATTGCTGTAGCATTAGATATATATTACTTTATGAATCATATTGAAGCACATTCTGTCTGTTATTCGATCTACTTCCTTACATTTTAACTTTGAGGCCGAGACAAAGCTGATAGGCTGTTTCAAACCATAACTGTGCAGTTATTTGAGATAGGTGAAATTTGTCTGTTGACCGGCCCACTGTGTCTAAATCAACAAACATGATTACATCACATATATGAAGTACAAAGTCTACTTAAAACTGACTTAAACACATACACACGTTTGTACATAGCTACACAGTTGTTTTAACTGGAAGAGCCTCACACTTAAGTATTTGATGTATAATACACACATGCATGTCAGACACACAAGTAATGTGTAACACATGTAATTCCATTTCTTTATTACATGGCGTGACTATGAAGTTCGCTTCAGGGTCACTCACAGTGAAGAAGGCTAGCCTTCAGGAATACACAATGCACAATAAGAGGAAAACAATAACAACATATGCATTTATGAATTATTTTATGAATTGATTAATAAAAAACAGAACATAAACCAATAAACAATCTGTAATCAATATATAGAATGAGTGAGCTAATCAATAGATAAGACACCTGAACATTTTGCTTAGGAAAACACTAATAAATAACACCTCTATAGATCAATTTGTCTTAAGGACTTCGAAAAAATCTGATGCATCCTCCCAAACTGGGAAACACTGAAGTACTTTCAACATATAAGGGATATGAATGATGTGAATGTGAGACGTTGTTGGATTCTCTGCGGGCAAACCAGACAATTTTTCATAGGTTTGACAGTCTAAACCCACTTTCAGAAAAGTAAGCCATTGCTCAAAGGAATGTGACAAGCAGATACAAAGTGCTCTCTGAAATGTCAGTCATGTGAAATTAAAACACTATAAAGAGATAACAATATTATTATTGCAACACGGCCTAAAACGCTAGTCCACAATCATGGTGACCCAGATTTGAGTCTCAGCAGCTCCTTCTGGCTGAGTGTGCCATCACAGGCAGGCATTGGCGGTTCTAGGGTGGCAGCGGAGGCCAGTTCCCCTGTGACCCCTTAATTGAGGAGTGAGTTACTTCACTCTTGCAAAAATAAGGTGACAACGCACATTTAGGTACAAATTAGTCGGCCCTATAGCCAATGGCCCCAGCCTGGCTGTCTCATTAACACTGCCACTGCAGGCAGGCACAACTGACTATGTCTGAAGGTGCACCTATCCTGTGATGGATAGGTGTCCCATCCAGGGCATGCTTACACCTGTGTACTGTGGGGACAGGTGTCATGACCCTAATTGGAAAAAGCTGGGATAAAATGTGAAAAAAAGACTATTATTATTATTAAAACTTATTTGGAAAGCAGTTCCCATAGTGTCAATGTTTATTCTAGTAAATATGTTACTGTAGTAAAAAAACAAAAAAGTTACAATAAAGATGAACATTGGTTAAACTCTAATACATAAAGCTAAGAAAAACGAAAACAAAGAAAATTAAAAATAAAAAATAAAATAAAAAGGCAAAAGTGTAAAACTGTTTTTAAAAAGTGTTCATTTTAATACCTTGTCAAAATTAGAAAAGAAAACAGAAAATGAGTGAATGTGTAATGTGTAAGAAATGTATAAACAACCTTATTAAAAATACAATAAAGCAATATATAAACAAAGAATACATTCCAATATGATCTAAAAGGAATAAACAGCTCGTCAGCAAAAGTGCCTTACGAACTAATCATCCAAACGTGCTTAAACTGTTAACTACTTTCATACGCTACGTAAAATGTGACGCATTTAGTACGTATCAGAAGGAGGGTTGCTGTCCATGTATATCTAGGAGACAAAACAACTGTGCCATCTTAAGTAGTGCAGTGAACAGTTTGGCACACTGTCACTTCTTGAACACTGCATTAATGTGACAATAACACTGCATTGTTGTTGTATTTAACAATTCATGAAAGTGACACCTGGACCTGAGGAACACAAAGCTGGGACATCGTGGAGCATCAGTGACAAAGGATTGTGACCAACATGTAAGTACAATAGTAATTATTGGGATAAGGTAGATGTCTAGGGTTAGATAGATAGATAGATAGATAGACAGACAGACAGACAGACAGGTGATAGATCACCACTATTAAAAGACTACCTGTATATTATATAAACACTTTTAATGAATGATGGTGGGTTGTCAAAGTGCAATGCATGGAAGATTCCCATAAGTTGACAAATGAAAGGATGTACATCAAATTATGCAAGTTTGTAGGCGATATTTGCCAGTAACACAATGACACTTAAGTAAGAATTAAATATTGACAGCTATTGCATGTGAGCAAGAATAAAGTTCTGTCATACAGTTTGCATATTCTTGTCTACAATATTATGGAAAATGAAGCACACAAATACTGCTAAATGAAACTGCCTAGTTATTTGAGACATAAATTCATGTGAAGCTGGTGTGTCAGCAAAATGTGGAAAAAATATGCATGCTATAAAACCTCCCCTGAAAATGGGTAAATTTGAAATTACTTTATAAAAAATGGACATGTATGCAACATATTACATCAATATAAATTGTGTTAAAGATTTTGTTAATATATTTGATAAAGGTGGAAATTATGCACAAATTTTAATAAATTACGTTGTGTTTTCCAGTATATGAATAATGTTTACATGGACTAAGGACTTAAGTTTGCTCTGTCAAGCATTTGCACTAAAGGCACTTGATTTACTACACTAGTGTATTAAGAGCTACATTAACAGGTATACGTACTGAGCTATATTATTGTATTCTGAGATACAGGAATACATACTGTACTACACTAGTGTATACTGCGCTACAGTAACACACTGAGTCTATATATATATATCTACACACAGTATATGGTATATTGAGCTACAGTAGTATATACTGAGCTATATTAGTGCATACTGTAATACATACTGACCTATATTAGTGTACACTGAGCTTCATTAGAGCTTTTACTAAGCCATGAAGCCGTGTGTAACATCACTGGACACATTGAACCACACTCAAATTCACCTTTTTTTTTTGGTCAGGCGCCTCTGGATACATTTCTAATTCAAACCGAGAGGAGTCGTTACTGGTCAGGTGAGTTTCTCATTGAAACTCTGACCCAGTCACAGACTATATATATCATATACATCAGTCACACAATATACACTGAATACTGCCTATACATTATGCAACGTATCCTACTAGAAGGTCAATCTAATTGATAATGATTTCATACTATCATTAAAAGATAAATGACTGCTGACTTATGAAAGTTAACGTATGTTATAAAAAGTAAACTATACTCACATAGCATTATTATTATTATTATTATTATTATTATTATTATTAGAAATGCCCATATAAACCGATATCTCATCATGCTGCTATATTGATCAGTTAAAATGTAACAACTCTCAGGTAAGGAAAAAAAAAATCTCTTTTAAACTAGCTGATAGTTAATATTATCTTAGCAAGCAAATCTGTTCTAACTGGTACTGAATACTTCCCGTTTTAAGCACATTTGAATATTTGAATGGAAACATGCCCACAAAGTATTGATGCACAAAGTATAAATTGTAACAACATAAAAACTAACTCACCGTCCACGGTCTTCTTCTTAAACAGAGATGCCATGACGAACTGGTTTGCCTTTAAAAACAACTAAACTAACTAATTTAATGTAGATCGGGATCTACCTCTAACCGGCTGCCTATTCAAAAGTCTGGATTTCCTTGTTTGTTATCACATGCAGCTTGACTTTCCTTACACATGACGGCACTGACTCAGAGTCAGCCCGGCCCTGACGTCACAGGAACCCTCCTGCTGTTTCTGAACCGTCCTTTAGAGGGCGTGCACGCGCAAGCAAACAGGCGCGCGCGCGCACACACACACACACAGTTGTCTTACTAATGGTGGGGACTTTCCTTTGCCGTAATGATTATTGTAGCTAATTAATGTCACACATACCCCTAACCCTAACCTTTACCTCGTTAACCTAAAGCAAATCATTGACTCTTTTTATTTTTCAAATGAAAGTTGCAGTTTCTGTTAAAAAGCAGGTCCCCACGATGTACTATAAACATGCCCCCCCCCCAACACACACACTCTCACACACACGAGCGTATAAAGACCATCCTATTCTCACGTGCACAGTCTTCTGTTCTGAATGCGCCGTTTCTTAACAAGGGCTCTGGTTTTTACCAATACCAAAAATAAACATCCATTTGAATACATGCATTTGATGCAATACACACAATCTTTATTCCTTCCTCTGCGCTACCATTCTGTTTCAGAAAGCAAAACAAAGCCTTATTTAAAGACACCGAAGGCTATGGAATATCTTATTACACAATGCTCGTTTTAATTCATTCATTCATTTCCTTATCTGCTTTATCCTGGTCAGGGTCGGGGGAAAGCCTGAGTAGCTGGTGGCACAGGATGCAAAACAGGAACAACCCTAGACAGGCGCCAATTAATTGTAGGGCACATACATTCACATAATAAGGGCACTTTAGAAACACCAGTTAACCTAACACACATCTTTGGAATGTGGGAGGAAACGGGAGTATCCAGAGTAAATCCGTATGGGGTGAACATGCAAGTCCGAGGTTGGGATTGAACCGGGGATGGTGGAGCGGTGAGGCAACCGTGCTGCGCCACCATGCTGCCATTATTTATATTATTTTTATCTTTGTAACATAGAATCGTCATTCATTCATTTTCATACCCGCATAATCCAATTCAGAGATGCAGATAGCACAGGGCGCAAGGCAGGAACATACACACATACAGTCACTTCCATGGGTAAAATTTAAAGATATCAGTTGAACTACTGCATGTGTTTGGACTCTGGGAGGCAAAGTAACCAGAAGACACCCACACAAAGACGGAAAGAACATGCAAACTCCACACAGGTGGAGTCCAAGCCAAGAATCAAACCACAGATCTCTAGAGCCCACAGGTGGAGCCCAGAGTTGGGATCAAACCGGGGATCTAACCACTGCACCACCCTGCACCACCCCATAGAATATTGTAATCTGAAATTTTATTTGTATGGTACTGACAGACTTAAAGCAGCTATACCATCATATGTGTCAATATCACTAAGTGACAGTAGGGAGAATAAAATGCCTATGATGAAAAATCTTGAGACGAACCAAACAAGTTTTGAAACCCAACTTCCTCTGGCTTGCACTTAGGGTCAGGAATTATATTATTATTATTATTATTATTATTATTGCATCAGCATAAATGGCTATTCACAACAGGAGCAAGTTTACTAGTCAGACACATTCATATGGGCCAATTTAGAGCAACCAATTAACCTAATGCATGTCTTTGGAATGTGGTAGGAAACTAGAGTACCTGCAGTAAACCCACGCAGACACATGGAGGATATGAAAACTCCACAAATGAGAAGTCCGAGGTCGGGATCAAACTACGGATCTGTGGAGCTGTGAGACTACCATGCTAACTGCGTGAACCACCATGCCGCCGCCTTACATTAAGTACAAGAATAAGCTAGCAATGTAGATTGTTATATACTTATTATTACTGACATCAGGATGTCTTTATCTGTCGGATTAACCCATTGGATTATAACATAAGTGAAATGAAACAAATCAATTAATTAATAAAAGAAAGTTTGCAGTCTTCTAAATATAAGCAGTAGTTTGTAAACATCAGCATGTTAGAAGCAGAAGGTTGTGGGCCTCAGGATGACAGGAATAGGACCCCTTGAGCTTCTGGCTAGCCCTCCCTCATTGGGGTAACACAAGTGGTAAATACATTGACCTTCTGCAATGTTACATTAAATACTGGATATTACCAAACACCATAAACCTAAGCAAAGGATATTTTCAAGTACTGTGATAGAATATTTTCTTTCCATAACATAAGCGTCTATATTTCTTACATGTTTTGATTAGTTTGGCTCTTCTTTTGACTTGTACAGTGCGAATAAATGGAAAAGATAGAAAAAGAGAACGAGGTTAGGAGATTACTGAACCTTAGAAGAAGACTCGAAGCCAAGGAGATGAGCAGACGTGCAGAGAGTGACTTTGGGAGGGATAGGGAGGCCAATGTGTTCCCTCCAGCAATTTAAGGCATGTCTCTAAGGAAAAAGTGGCCATCCCGGCGTAATATTCTTGGTAAGGTTATTAGGGAGATGTTTTTGTACAATCAGCAAGGTTGGCAACAGGGACTGGCACTAAACGCTCTCATAATGATAATGTGCCCACTGGTGATCAGTCTTGCCCCAAGCACACAGGCGTATTCTACAATGTATTCATGAGACAAAACCACAATTTCATTTGCCACTGAACGGTGTCTTCTAACTATATTAAAAATCTACATCACATACTGGAGCCAGCGTGTTCTGTGCGTTTGAGGAGGTCCCACAGAAGCATTTCTGAAACATTTATCTCTTTCTCTGTTCATGGTATTGCCCAGGGCTAATAGCTGTACGGTGTTAATTAGCTAACAGTGCAGCCAGACAGTCAAATAAGACATTTCAACTGTGAAATTAGATCTTTTCGTTATGGACTGGGAGGTAGATTATTAGAGAAACAAAATTTCTTCTGTTTAAATGAATACACCAAATTTTGTAATTGGATTGTCATTTGATAGCACATTATGCATATTAATGATGATTGTTATAAGCTCTCATTTTGTATGGAATACTCATAACATATATACGTGTTTATGACAGACAATAACGTGTTCATTGTGTCTGCAGAGTACAAGAGGACATGACAACATGCAGACAGGAACAGAGGAATTTAGGTGCCATCATTCTGATATAGTGACCACATCCTTGCAGTGATGAATATGTTGCACTTGAACGCTCTGGACCAGAGGCATGGTAGCTAATATATCAAGTGACTGCCTTCACTCCATCTGCCCCTGGGAAGAATATGGCTCAAGAGTGTCCCATGTAATAGCACACGGGAGTGTTCAGGAACTTTGGGTAATGAGAGATGATCACCTGTGCGGAGCTGCATTTGCACACACACACATTCATTCAGCATGAGGGATTACCACCTATTACTGACACTGTAATTTATCATTCGTGTATAACTATGTCTTACATGTGGATGTTACCTCAGCGAATTAAACAGCGCGTTCCTTGGCAAATTTCAATATTTTCTTCAATGACAGGGCACCATCCAGCGGCAGTCTTTGCCCTTCCCTACGCAGTTCAACTACTGTAAGTTAGGTAGGGCGTAAGACGTAGGGTACAAATTTGTAATTGCCAGGTCCTCCCCTGTATTTCAGTAACCATCGCCCCAGGGATACAGAGAAGCCAGAATTATTCAACTGAAGCAAATGAATAGTATTTGCATGGGGAATTAGAATCATTAAAGTTAGAAGGGCAAAGAGAGGAGAAGTCCTTCAGAGAGGGACACTGGGAGAATTCCAGACAGACATAGCTAGTGTCTGAGCATCCTGCCTTCAACTAGTACGTATCCTAAATACAGAACATGAAAAACAAGAAGATAGGCAAAACACAGGAGAGTTATTCTCCCTTGGCTACTTGCATTGCTGTCACAGCAAAAGGCAGACAATATATTTCTTTTTATTACGCTCGTACCAAAAATAATCAGTCTCATTTTACATTGCTTCCCAGAAAACAAAGGACATTCAGTGCATGCTCATTACTAAACACAGGCAGAAGCAGTGGTTAATTAAAATATGCAGATCAGATAACATAACCCTGTAATGGAAAAAAAAACACTCAAACCCATCATAGGCTAAAATTTGAGAAAGAATTTACAATTGGTTTTTCATTTCAGCGAAGAGTTCTTTGTTTAAACATTTCTTTGGCATGAAAAATACAGATGAGTTTCACTATCTCTACCTATGAGGTCTTTGAACCCCTATCAGCTCATTTATGGGAAATTGAGTCTTTTAACGCTCTTTAGTGTTATCACATTTTTAAAAATAATGACATTATTTATTATTATTTGATGTTCAAGCAGGATTCCACCTAAAGTATCCTGACATTGTGTAAAATCCATTTAAAGGGTTGAAAACATGCAAGTGGACAAGCTTTGGTCTCTGGATTCAGTTCACGGTGGTTATGTCGACCGAAATGAGCTTCCTTTTAAGACTCACACATGCAATTAAAAGTTAATACTGTCGAAATGACGGTATAATTGTTGAAACTGTAGGATAATTAAGTAGATAAAAAGGACCTCAGCATGAGGACATGCTTGTTGACAATTCTAATAAATACATTTATTCAGCTATTTGTACTGAAAATGGGATTTTAATGCTGTTCTTTGAGTCAATGCTGGACACTTGGCACTCGATTAAACCTTTAGCTCCATTGATGTCAATGAAACTGCCTGTCTCAAATCATCGTAGGGTGGATGAGCACATGATTGCTTCATTCTGGAGGAGGCATGTCCGCATACTCCTGCTAAAGTGTACAAGCACTACTGCTTGGAAAACACTATATTTCATGGTCACTTGGACTGTAAGTTGAAATGTATATATGTATTTAATACAGACAACAAAAGAAAATAGGGAGTTTTCCACCAAACTGTGACTTGGGCTTTGTTTGATCATGCATGCCTAACAAAGCAAACAGTCAGTAAGAAATTACACAGAAATTGTGTAGAGGGACAGACCTACAAAACATAAAAGTTGATGGACTGGCTACTCTAAATTGTACTCGGGTATGTGACCCTGATTAGGATGACATTAGAAATCACCTCTTTTTGAACGACATTTGCCATATTTCTTTGACTATATGAACCCAGACAAAATATTGTATATAAGTAATTGTATATATTGTATTTAAGTATTTAAATATTATAAATTCCATATTAATTCGTGATTAGTTCTTGTTATCCCTATATCATACATAATCCTATGGAATAAGTGGAATAAGTGTACATGTCACACCAGGGCTCAATCCTGTATTCCTGGATGTGGGATTAAAACAAGTTTCTAATTTGTGATTCTGTATTCTGCAATAAGTGGATTGCTACAGATCAGCTGTTCTGAACATATCTTTAGGCTAAGGTGGTGAGCTAAAAGCTTACAAAAGCAAGTGAATAATGAAGATTAGTGGCCTGCAGGTGTGTACATTATATGCTGATCCTAATTAGAGATTATGATGACAAACCAGTTTTCCAAATCTCAGAGCCGTTCTCATTTTTGCTGGTTCTTAATTTGTGTTAATTAAAATTCACATAACACAATTTCCTCTGATAGGACTAAGAAGACCTTGGATAAGGGTTATGGCAAAGCAGAGGAGTGAAAAACAGTTTAGAGGTGCTCTCTAAGTATCTCTGGGGACCGGTTACACCCTCAGGGTCTCCGTTCCACCCCGTCAGCTGGAGCAGAGGCTGAAGACTCCAGAGGAGAAGGCAGCTTCTGAACACAGACACTTTTGACTTTGCTCTGTTTTTCAAATCTATTTTCTAACAATCTCTTCATGTATTTTAATCATGTCTCGTAAGGAACTTAACAATGAAGGAATAATAATGTATGTTAATTAATTGTAATTAATCGACAAACTGTTTTGTACAACAAGCTGCAGAAAATTATAGCTGCTCTATTTGGAGACTGGGTAGATAATTATAGTCTATTAATAAACGTGCTCCATTCTTCCCACTGAGACTGGATTTGTGATAATGTGAGATAAATTAAGGTTATATCTTTCAGAATTAGTCATATGCTGATGTGCATGTAATTCGTTTACAACCTTAAATCAGAAAAAAAGTTGAGACAGTAGATTTGCTAGTACTAGTTTTCTGTCATTAAGATGTCAATAAGGTGTGTATATGACATTTTTATTTCCTGTTATAATTCTTAAGGCCTCAGCTGTTCAAATGAATGGATGTTGATAGGATGGACATTAAATGACGCATACCTGCATTTAATTGTTTCTGATATAGGGTTTTATTTACCAATATCTTCAAGGAACAATGGTCTAAGTTATATCAACCTGTACTGATTTTTACTTGTGTGTTTGTTTAGTTTTATTTAACGTTGCTCTTCAGCATCAAAGGCCATTCAATGACAGACACAAGATTATATCAACATTCAAGGTTATGCTGAGACTAGTGATATATATTCAGGTTTTTACCAATTTACTGTAATCAATTAACCTAATGCATGTCTTTGGACTGTGGGAAGAAACCAGAGTACCTGGAGTAAACCCACACAGACACGAGGAGGACATGCAAACTCCACATAGAATGGACCCAAGTCGCGCCACCCAGGACCTTCGTGCTGTGAGGCGACAGTGCTACTCACTGAGCCACCGTGCTGTCCCACATGTATTGCTAGTCACCTGTGAGTTCAAATGAACTCACATCTAATTCTGTGTCACCTTCATCTGTCACCTAACACATTACTTTTAAATTGGGAATAAAATATAGACAGGTAATCTGATAAGTAGTCTTTATATTTTTGGAGGGTGAATTGGTAGCACACCAATGTGTTGGTGCCATACACTGGGTTCTCTGGGTTTTCTCATCTCTGAAACCATCTGGTGGATAGGGATATTCAGCATTGCCCCCGAGTATGAGTATGAGTGTATACCCAGACTGTGCCCAGTGTTTTCAGAATAAACTCTCAACCCATTGCATCACTCACCAGGCTCACCAAGTCTGAGTGTCACCATAGTTTATTTATTTCCATTTTTTGGTATACTGAGCTGTACAAGGAAAGCATATTTGCTGACTTACTCTAGTTGGCAAGACAGCTTTTTTGTGTTAGTCAAAAAGTACTTTATCTACTGTGTACTAGATTGCCAAAATCCTACTGATGCGAGTTAAGTGCAGTGGCAAACTGTTTAGTTTGGAGTTTTCAGTCATTCAGAAATTAAATAGACACAAAGACTTTTATGTCATTCTAAAATGTTCAAGTATTATTTAATTTTAAAAGTAGAATATAATTAATCAATCATGCAATCAGTTAATTAGCTCATTTATTTAGGGTTTTAAAACAGCTATTGTACCTCACAAATGATGAAAATATCTAGGGTTAATTTTAAACTTTTTGTTTCAAATGCTGTAGAGCACTGATACATATATGCTCACTGGGCACTTCATTAGGTATAGCTTGCTAATACCAGGCTGGGTCCGCTCTTGCTTTCTGATCTGCCTTAATTCTTCATGGCATAGAATCAACAATCATGCAGTTACTACAGATTTGTCTGCTGCACATCAGTGATGCGAATCTCCCGTTCTACCACATCCCAAAGGTGCTCTATTGGATTGAGATGTGGTGACTGTGAAGGCCATTTGAGTACAGTGAACTGACTATCACGTTCAAAAAATCAGTTTGAGAGGAATTGAGCTTTGTCAATTGGTGCGTTATCCTGCTGGAAGTATCCATCAGGAGATGGGTACGCTGTGATCATAAAGGGATGGACATGGTCAGGAAGTACACTCTGGTGTGCTGTGGCACATACAAGATGATCAGTAGGTATTAAGGTGCCCAAAGTGTGCCAAGAAAATATCCCCTACACCATTACACCACCACCTCCACTAGCCTGAACCACTGATATAGGGAGAATGGATTCATGTTTTCATGTTGTTTATGCCAAATTTTGATCCTATCACATGAAATGTGTGACGGATATCAAGACTCTTCAGAACAGGCAATGTTTTACCAATCTACTATTGTCCAATTTTGGTGAGCCCTTAAGAATTGTAGCCTCAGTTGCCTGTACTTAGCTGACAGGAGTGACACCATGAGAGGTCTTTTGCTGCTGTGGACCATCTGCTTCAAGGTTGTGCATTCAGAGATGCTTTTGCTGCTATTGCTCAAGTGTAAGGGGAGATCATATTAAATACCTGCCACTCTAGAATGTAGAGGCTGTTTTTCTGGGGTTTTTTTTAAAGTTTTTAATACTGCATATATATTATCTGATTGTATTTCAATAAAGAGACTGAGTATATATGGCAATACATATATGCTTACTGGACATTTCGTTAGGTATACCAGTTCCTGTCCCACACATGATGTTCATCCGCTTCAGCTTCACTCAAGCTGCTTCCATCATCAGCTCCAGTCCCACCATACCCAGGCCACACCAGAGGGCAGTAACTCTCTCCCTCCTCCGGTTATCTGGGGTCGAAGTGCCACCAAGGACTTTCCTGTTTAGACTCAAGATCCTAGAGTGACTCTATGTATCGGACTACTTAATGCAGATGTGCATATTTTACATTTTATTTGAACTATGACTCCATGACTTATTAGTTTAGATAAAATAGTTTCATTCTTAGATTTATCATCTACGCCACCGAAGGAGGTTGGGTCCGTTTTTTGAGTCTTGGTCCTCACAAGGTTTCTTCCTCATAACACTTAGAGTTTTTCCTTGCCACTGTCGCCCTAGGCTTGCTCAATTTGGGATTGGACGGAGTTATTAGGAGATAATCTAAAATTGTAAAGTTGCTTTGAGACAATGTTCCACTGTAAAAAGCGCTATATAAATAAATCTGACTTGACTTGACCTTGCTAATACCAGGCTGGGTCCGCTCTTGCTTTATGATCTGGCCTTATATACGGCCCTTATTGATAAAACAATGATATATCTGATCTAATGGTGGTTTAAGACTTTTTCATTGCGCAAAAATGCATACGAAATGGATTTTAACATGGGGGAAAAAAACTTTGTTAACCAGTGCAATCGGAGTTTATCTGATCATCTCTGGACCTACAGCAGGTGGCAGCACATACCTCGTTCAAACTTACCATGCATATTTTTTAAATTAATGGATAATGACATATAAAACTAGTGGAAGTCTATTTTACAGTGTTACAGCACAAATTAACAATGTGCACTGACAAGTCTTAAATGGACTGTAATAACTTCATTAATGTATAAGGTAAGCTAATGGTAAAATGCTTTGACTGAATTAACAGCTGCTTAAATGTATAGGGATCCAGACATGATCAGAATAATCCTTCAGAACAGGACCAATGCAAATTATAAGTTTAATAAAGCTGCCATGGACGTCATTTCTTCTGCACTGACCACCAGTCCTCTGCTGTAATAATGTTTTCCTTCCAGTGTAACGACGTATAGATTTGTGTATAAATATTGTGCATAATCCATGTATGATATTTGTGAAAAATATCCCTGATTCTTCGTTTACGAAAGGTAATTTTATTTCACTTTTTTAATACAGTAGTCATATTTTGCTGAGGCCGAACCTGAAGAGGGTGTGTGACTTCGGTTATAGGCTCGTCCAATCAGAGCACGGTGCGCTAAACTTCCATCCAATCAGCGCAACCCCTTCAACTTCTGCCAACTCTTTAGTGAGCAGCGCCCGCGTCCGCTCCTTTATTTTGATCTCTGAACTGTAGGTGGTGGATTCACGATTGGAGACACTTTTTGTATGCTAATCTTTCCTTTTTACAGACTGCTGCGCTTTTGTTGACGCTCAGGTTTATAAAGAGGGAATGGTGACGCGAGGATTTATCCGTTGTTGAGCTTTCCTGCTGTTGTTCCGAAGACGAGTTTGCAGAGTTTGAGATTACAGACCGTCATCTGCTATGAGTTGCCTGGATGTTATGTATCATCAGAGTTATGGAGCTCATCACTACCTGCCGGCAACAGCAGCAGCCTATAAAGCGGCATACATTCATCACCATCATCATCATCAGCAACAGCAGCAGGTAGGAGCTCTTAAACTGCACTACTTTAATAGTACAGATGAGCCAAGTTGTGTTTTTCCCCCGAGGGCCCTTCTCTAATACACAGTCATCCCAGTGTTGTAAACATGAAGTATTAGCTAGTATCTCAAGTGTTAGAACAATTTAAAGTTCAAGGTTAACAAAGTATTTGTTCAGAATCAACCTGTTGTTTTTTAAAAAGGATTATCAGCTTAACATACAGGCTACAGCACATTAAGGACTATTACCCAGTATGTACCAGTGAAGGGAGTCAGCCAGTGGTTCCAGGAACATCTTCAAATAGTTCGTATTTTTCAGTCCGGTGTTAGCAACTTAATGTGTTAGCAACAAATTTACATACCTCCCTTCTTAATGAATTTCTCTGCTTTGTTTCTATCTACAGAAAAAGTTCAGTGTCTACGGCAGGATGCAGGATTCCATTGACTTGCCTCCTCACTGTGGTCAGAGTAAACAAGCTGAGAAACCCAGGGCCGAAGCTGAGCTGGAGAGCCAGGATGAGCAAGATGATGAGGAAGAGACGAGATGTAAGGAATCTCAACCAGCAGAGACTGAATACCTGAGCTCCAGATGTGTGCTCTTCACATATTTCCGTGGGGACATTGGCGATGTGGTGGATGAGCACTTCTCCCGTGCTCTCAGTCAACCGAGTGGCTTCTGCAACAACACCAAGATTAACAGGCTGCCTTCTGGAGGACTATGGAAAGGTAAGTGGAGCCGGTGGATTTTATCATTAGAAAAAAGGCAATTCGACTTTAATGTACCAACTAAGTAGCTGTTTCTCATTTTTAGATGGTGGCTGTCTTTCTGAGTGTGGCACGTTTCCATCTGCTCTGTGGAGCACCAGTTACCCATCTCAGACCAGCACCTGCACCTCTTCAGTTAGTGGCGATTTCCCTGCCTCCGCTGCCTTTCACACAGCAGACACTGGCATTTGGAGTGGTCATAGCCTTACCCAACCTGGCTTGCCCCCTCCTTCAACCCTCGCTGACTCTTGGCCCTATGGGCTAGGTGGCCAGAGTGGTGCCGGATACCCTCACGTCCATGAGATGTACCCTCATATGCATCCACGCCACTCACATCCCCATGCTCACCCCCATCCGATTCTTCATCACAGTCACAGTGGTGCTCTGGACCATCGCTTCAGTCCTCTTGTGCTGTCTGGCGTGAGGGCATCATGTAGCCCTTCATCTTTAAATACAGAGGGAATCAAGACCGAGCTGGAGTCCACTGCCTCCAGTTGGCCAACATCATTCCATGGCTCTGTAGATATCTATGACACAGGTAGGCGTGAAAGAAGATAACCTGTGTTAGGTTTGAAAATGCTTAATGCTTATTACTATAGCCTAGTTTTAGCACTATAGTCTATATATATATATATATGCTTCACTATGCATCAATCTAAGCAGAAGTTGAACCACACATACAATTCCCCTAATAACTAAATGTTATGCATTGTTTTTGAATATGTGCACATACAGTATCTAACTATATTCTTCTCCCACAGCTCTGGACCAGGACAAACCTAAAGCCAGTGTCTGGTTCTGAAATAGAGAGAGCCTGCTGGCAGCACACTGCCTTGGAGCAGAGCAGCTCAGACATGAGCAATGTGAAATGGCCCGTAGTCCCACTGTGGAATCTCTCCCTGGACAGCTTTCAAATTTCCTGGGAGGCATGGGAGGAAAGGAAACTTTGACTCCCTACATCAGACAAGCACTACAACGAGTTTGGAGCAAGCAGCTTTCTGTAAAACCAAACCAGTGTGGAGGACGAGTCATTAATGAATTTGACTGGAGTGTTCTACCACTTGGACTTTCGTAGAGCTCTCACAGAGGCACTGAAATGAAAGGAAGCCACTTAAATATGTCAGAGTCGAAGAGGTATATTTTTCCTACTTTTTGCAAACCATGTTGAAAATTTCCTGTTTGGTTGGTCATGATCAGGAATTTGGAGTATAAGCACATACCACTGGTTCTGTTGAAAGAACTGCCTGTGTTGTTACAGTGAAGGCCAGTTCTGTGTTCATGTGGCTATGACTGTGTGAATGTTTGAGTAGCAGACTTGTTCAAATATAAGCTTTTATTTACTTTAATATATTTGATCTATAGATTTGAGAATTCTCTAAGAACTCTGTGCACATTCGTTCCTAGCAAAGTGTTGTTTCGGTGAATTAGTTGGACTTCTGGATACGAATGTAAGCATTTTCAATGCCAAATAAATTGCTAAGTTCTATTGGCAAATATGCTATACTACATGGATGCTGTGTTGTGAGTCTTACACGTTCTTATGTTATACAGATTTTTACATTTTTATGTCATGAATAAAAGAGTCAAGAACAAATAATGAGGTACCTCCATGTCTGTGAAATACAAACAGAAAGAGCTGAGTCTAGAGCAGACCAAGCCTGATAGACTTTTGCCCAATTTTGGGAAAGCACTGAGGATCCCACTAGGAATAGTGTCATTCCTTTCAAATCCAGCATGACAACCCTATTTTCACAAAATCACCAAGATTGAAAAGCTACTCCTACTTTGATATATCTTGTGAAATGAAATGATGTATATCACCCAAAATGTCAAACTTGCCATGCTTTTTTTCTTATGTCCAAGTCAGGAGGCTGTGAAATGTCAAACTTACAATACATTTTCCAGTCCAAATCAAGAGGCTGTGAGCAAATGTCAGTTTTAACAGACACTACACACCCACTACAGACACCATCCCACCACACAGACTAAGATAAATCAGAATAACGCGAGGAGGAATGGCCAAGAATGAAAAATTCATCCAGCATGTGCTCTGTTGTGAAACTGTATATTTTGGATTTACTGCAGCTATAAATATTTTCAGTGGGAGGTTGTGCCAAAAGAGAGCATTATTTTCAACAAAACAGACAGCTGTTAGATAATACATACGTTTAAACCATGTATTCTAGTAATGAGACTGAGAAATAGACTGATTATCAATAGATACATTTTACTTTTAGTATTTAGATTAATATTAGTGTTAGTATTAGTATAGATTACTGTGTAAACTTTCTGTCAGTACTAAACAGGGTTACAAAACATACCTGTAGCTATTACGTCCATTCTAGGTAATGGAATATGATTAATTAGATCTGTGTGATGGATATGAAAATGGTATTACAAGCTCTGTATATTGATTGCTAAATATGCCCATTATTAAAGAATGTATTGTTCCATTAATGTTCATTATATCTAATGATCTGTTTTGGTACATATGATGATCATTGAAAAACTCACATAAAAATCTGCCCACTCAAAGTACAATATTATGCAGTCTTCAGATGCTGAGAGCGAAAGCCTGTGATCCTAAGAAGTGGAGAGGTTTTCAAGTGGCTCAAACAGAGCCAGATCTCAGGACAAATGAGTTTAGGGACATGCCATCTTAGTCTAACCACTCTGCACAAGAGAGAAAGACGGTAAACAGCAGAAAATGCATGAGCCTGCTAATGGGGCAACCTACAAAAATGCTTGCTTTTTCTGCCACTTGTTTTCTGAGCAGGAGTCTTATGATGAGATAAGTGCTGCTTTGCAAATTAGTTCTTAATTGTTGCACTGCCAAACTCACACAGTACAGTGGTGCTTGAAAGTTTGTGAAGTCTTTAGAATTTTCTATATTTCTGCATAAATATGACCTATAATAACATCTGATTTAAAAACAAAATGGGCAAATATTACACTTGATCATTTATTAATTGAGGAAATGTTGGATCCACCAATCCACAGTCAGACAGACAGATTGTGTACAAATGGAGGAAAGATCATTGTTTCGCCCAACAAAGATCACTCTAAGACCAAGGGATGTAATATTTGGCAAGGTCACATAGGACCCCTTTGCAACTTCTGCATTATATAAGAGAATTCTAAAGGAAAATGTCAGGACTTCTGTCCATGAACTGAATCTCAAGAGAAGGTGGGTCATGGAAGAATAAGGTTCATGTTTTGGAATGGCCAAGTCAAAGTCCTGACCTTAATCCAATCGAAATGTTGTGGAAGGACCTGAAGCGAGCAGTTAATGTGAGGAAACCCACCAACATCCCAGAGTTGAAGCTGTTCTGTACGGAGGAATGGGCTAAAATTCCTCCAAGCCGGTGTGCAGGACTGATCAACAGTTACAGGAAATGTTTAGTTGCAGTTATTGCTGCACAGGGAGGGGCACACCAGATACTGAAAGCAAAGGTTCACATACGTGAACACTCCAGAAGGCTGTTGGAAATAACTTTTCATGGAAGAATGAGAACAAAGTATATATGCTTTTTTTGCTTTAAATGAGAAGTGTTATGTCTGGAGACAAAAACTCACTGAATTCCAGTATCAGAAACTTATTACATCTGGGAAACATGTTGGTGGTATTATCATGGTTTAGGCTTGTTTTGCTGCATCTGGGCAAGGACAACAATGAATTCTGAATTATTCCAGCAAATTCTAGGAAATGGAAGGACAACTGTCTGTGAACTGAATCTCAAGACAAAGTGTGCCATGCAGCAAAACAAGTTGTTCTAAATGGTTAAAGAACACTAAAGTTAATTATTTGGAATAGTCAAGTCAAAATCCTGATCTTAATCTAAGAGAAATGTTACGTAAGACGTTTGTGTGAACACCAACAACCCAGAGTTGAAGCTGTTCTGTACAGAGGGATGTTCTAAAATTCCTCCATGTGAGGAACAGTTCTTCAGTTGTTG
Organism: Ancistrus triradiatus; assembly: GCA_025084515.1. NCBI lineage: Eukaryota > Metazoa > Chordata > Actinopteri > Siluriformes > Loricariidae > Ancistrus > Ancistrus triradiatus. Next base: position 278,612 of record JAJAGP010000330.1, read on the forward strand.
CTGCACATAGTAAAAGCAGAGCTTCACATACTTGTACCACTCACAGATATGTATATCTTGGATAATATTTCCCAGTACCTAAATGTCATAATATTGTTGTTTCATTTGTTTTGTTGGGATGTCTTTATCTACTTTTAGGACTATTGTGAAAATCTTGGATTAGATTGGATTAGGATCTAGGACTAGATTAGGGCCAAAAGTCTAGTGAAAATGGTTCTGTTCTCCACAACCAGTTTTCTCCAGTTTAATACAATGTTTTCCATTAGAATGTCCCCCCTTTTGCAGGAATGACAGTGTGCACTCAACCTGATGTGGATTTCACAAGTTTGTTCAAAATCAGTTCGATGATTGTCCCAGCATAATTTCACAATACTCCAAAGAGCAGCTGGTGATCTTACTGAATGCTTCAGTTTCTCTGTCTTCAAGACACACACAGGGCACAGGCATAAGCATGCCATGGACATGAATGTAGTCAAGGGCTGGGTAGGAACTTAACCATTAACCAATAAACATTTTTGAAAATGTCTTGTTTGGTTGTCTGGGTTTGTATGTACAGTGGGGCAAAAAAGTATTTAGTCAGCCACTGATTGTGCAAGTTCTCCTACTTAGAAATATGAGAGAGGTCTGAAATTTTCATCATAGGTACACTTCAACTATGAGAAACAAAATGAGAAAAAAAATCCAGGAAATCACATTGTAGGATTTTTAAATAATTTATTTGTAAATCATGGTGAAAAATAAGTATTTGGTCACCCACAAACAAGCAAGAGTTTTGGCTCTCACAGACCTGTAACTTCTTTAAGAAGCTCTTCTGTCCTACACTCGTTAATTGTGTTAATGGCACCTGTTTGACCTCGTTATCTGCTTAATAGACACCTGTCTACAGCCTCAGACAGCCAGACTCCAAACTCAAGACCAAAGAGCTGTCGAAAGACACCAGGACAAAAATTGGAGACCTGCACCAGGCTGGGAAGAGTGAATCTACAATAGGCAAGCAGGTTGGTGTGAATAAATCAACTGTGGGAGCAATTGTAAGACATGAAAGACCACTGATAATCTCCCTCGATCTGGGGCTCCACGTAAGACCTCATCCCGTGGGATCGAAATGATCATGAGAATGGTGAGCAAAAATCCCTGAACTACACGAAGGGACCTACATGAATGACCTGCAGAGAGCTGGGACCAAAGTAACAAAGGCTACCATCAGTAACACACTACGCCAAGAGAGACTCAGATCCTGCAGTGCCAGGCGTATGCCCCTGCTTAAGCCAGTACATGTCCAGGCCCGTCTGAAGTTTGGCAGAGAGCATATGGATGATCCAGAAGAAGATTGGGAGAATATCATGTGGTCAGATGAAACCAAAATAGAACTTGTTGGTAAAAACTCCACTCGCCGTGTTTGGAGGAAGAAGAATTCTGAGTTGCACCATACCTACTGTGAAGCATGGGAGTGGAAACATCATGCTTTGGGGCTATTTTTCTGCAAAGGGGACAGGACAACTGATCCATGTTAAGGGAAGAATGATCGGGGACATGTATCATGAAAATTTAAGCTAAAACCTCCTTCCATCAGTGAGAGCATTGAAGATGGAATGTGGCTGGGTCTTCCAGCATGACAATGATCCCAAACACACTGCTCGGGCAACAAAGGAGTGGCTCCGTAAAAAGATGGTCCTGGAGTGGCCTAGCCAGTCTCCAGACCTCAAACCCATAGAAAATTTGTGGAGGGAGTTGAAAGTCTGTGTTGCCCCAAAACATCACTGCTCTAGAGGAGATCTGCATGGAGGAATGAGCCAAAATACCAGCTACAGTGTGTGCAAACCTGGTGAAGACTTACAGGAAACGTTTGACCTCTGTCACTGCTAACAAAGGTTATGTTACAAAGTATTGAGTTGAACTTTTGTTATTGACCAAATACTGAAATACAAACCATTTCCCACCATAGTTTACAATTAAGTTCTTTAAAAATCCTACAATGTGATTTTCTGGATTTGTTTTTTCTCATTTGGTCTTTCAGAGTTGAAGTGTACCTATGATGAAAATTACAGACCCCTCTCATCTTTCTAAGTAGGAGAACTTGCACAATCAGTGGCTGACTAAATACTTTTTTTGCCCCACTGTATGTCCAAAATTTGTCCATGGTCCAGGTTCAAGGTTCAAGTCACTGCCAAGCTGCTGGGTTCCCATATTTGCTTGGATTATACATTGTAAAATTGCATCAGTCACTCTGGATATACGATTAATGCTGTAACTGTAAATGTTTTGGGTCATTTTGAGTCTTGCTGAAAGAGCCAAGCATTACCCAGTTGAAGTTTATTGGCAGAGGCATACAGATTATTATTTAAAATCTCTTGGTACTTCATGGAATCCAAGATGCTATGTACCCTACCAAGATTCCCAGGCCTTTTAAAGGAAAAAAATCCCCCAAATATCACAGATCCTCCATTATTCTCAACATCAGAGTTCAGTTCAGACATTGTTTTCACTACCAACCCCACCTTGTTATGGGCCCACCTGACCAAAGAACTCGGGTTCTATCAAAGTCCCAGTAGCTTTTAGCAACATGGTTATGTTTGTGGTTAGATAAAAGAAAATGCTTCAGGCATGCCTTCCAACCAGTTTATTGGCATAGAGGTAAGGTCTAAATGTGGATATAGTTTTGGTGACCCCAAAATGCTTCTTCAACAAAACTTTAGTTGTAATCCTCAAAGGATCTTGCCTCTCTAAGCAGCCTTCTTAGTCCCATAATAACATTTTAGAGCATTTTAGAACATTTTAGACCTCTGTCTATATGTGAGACCTGACCCAGCCAGATGGAACCACTGGGACCTGGGTCTGTCCAGTGATGGGATATCTTGTTAGAGCACTGTGCTACCCAAACACCCAAAGAAAATACTTAAGAGAGAAAAAAAACATTGTTAAGTGTAGAGCTGTAAAATAATTGTCTAGCATGGTCATTATTTGACAAATTATAATTATTATAAGTATTTCGCATTAAACCAAAGATAATGATGGTATGGGTGAGAACACAATTTTTCAGCAGCAGATAAACATGAGAATCAAGATGTTTGCAAATCTGAGCACAATGTTAGCCTTTATGCTCTGCTGAAACTCAAGAGGAAACACGTGAATTTTTATTTATTTTTTGCTCATTAGAAAGTTTGAGAAACAGTAGACTTAAGAAAAAGTCTCAGTTTTCTTTTATCTCACTTTTGTCTATGATAAACTACAGACATATTAAGGGGGTCTACTGTGTGACTTTATTTTCCTCTGGAGTGTGCATGGGTGCAAAATACCAGTATCCTTTTTGAGCTCCAGATGTTTCAAATTATTGCCCAGTGGATATATTCATATGTGTAGCTATCTGTTTATATATACTGCCTAGTTTATGACGTTCAACACACTTCTCTCGTCTTATTTGTCTATTCTATATTCTCCCCAATGAATGACTAAGGCCCTTGAACTGACATGAGCATGTCCTCTGTATCAGCTCATATGTATAAATTGGTGAAACAGGAGGAACCACTTGAGTTCTTTAACATTCAGTTTAATTTCTTTTACATTTAAATTACACCTTGTTATTTAGCATTTCTAGGATTCTTGTATGTCAAAAAATACTTTATTTTCCAACAATGATTTCACTTTAAGGTCATATTTCTTCCATATTGTTATTATGAGATTAACCTGTTTAACCACTAATATATTTTTATTTCATCTTTCTACCCACTTATCCATGACAGGTCTGCATGGGAGTCCAGAGGATCCCAGAGCTCATTGAACAAGCATGGACATGGACTGCCATGGACTGGCCTCTAATTATTTCGTTCTTATTTTATTTATAGTTAACATCTTATTTTAAGCAGCCACAGCTTTTTACCCATTGTACTGAGCACTGATTAGTTATTTATATTGATGTAGGCTTTAATTTAGACAACATGTGAGAAAATTATGTAGCTAAAACGATAAGCCAGCCAGGTAGAATTCAACATTGTTCATTTTCTGGCTGTGCACCATAAAATTGTAACGTATAAATATGACTATTTTATACATTTTTGGCTACAGCCAAATTATGATGCTAATAGCTGAAAATATTGTGCCTTTAACATTTCTGTGAATACCAGCACATTATGAGTAGTATACAAGGAAAGTTTCTTTCCCCCACAGAAAGCTCTCCAGGTGCAGTTCCTCCCTCAGGAAACCAGCCATTGGAAACATGCAGCTCCTGCCTGGAGCACAGGAATCAAAGCACACAGCTTTGAGCCCATGCATTAACATGTAATGCACCTTATATTGCTAATTTCACTCAGCTCTCCTTACTGATACGCTTTTGACACCACCACAGGCACTTCCAAACCAGTTGACATGCACAGCAGGATGTAGCCGAACATTAGTCTACAAAGTTCCGTGATGTTAATTATGTGTTAAATGTTGATATACAGATTTACATTCTAATGGGTAGAAATACACAATCAATCTGGAGATTTTTTCAATAGGTATAGCGTTCTTAGAGGACACAAGTAAAAAATGTCACTAGAAGAGAAGCATAAGTACTCTCATTATGTTGAAGCCACAGCTGAAGTAGAGAAAATAAAGTTCAATTTCTTTATATTCTTGAGCTTGCCCTTTGAGAAATACCGTGGTGCTTGAAGTTTGTGAACCTTAGAATTTTCTATATTTCGGCATAAATATGAACTAAAACATCGTTAGGATTTCACAACAAGGTAAAAGAAGATAAAGAGAACCAGTTAAACAAATGAGAAAAAATTTTACTGGTCATTTATTTTTGAGGAAATGATCCAATATTACATATTAGTGAGTGGCAAAAGTATGGGAACTCTAGGATTTTTAGCGGTTAATTTGAAGGTGAAATTAGAGTAGGTGTTTTCAATCATGGGCTCAAATGGGATGGCAATCAGGTGTGAGTGGGCACCCTGTTTGATTTTAAAGAGCAGGGGAATTCTTTCAAGTCTGTCTTCACAACACGTTTTGAAAGTTTCTGAGGAACTCAGCAAAAAAAGTTGTTGATGCTCATCAGGCTGGAAAAGGTTACAAAACCAGCTCTAAAAAGTAAGTTTGGACTCCACCAATAGACAATCAGACAGATTGTGTACAAGGAGGAGGAAATTCAGGCCATCGTTACCTCCCCAGGAGGGTCGACCCACGAAAATCACTCCAAGAGCCAAGCGAGCCAGAGGCGATGGAAAAGATGTTTTGGAGACAAAAAATATAACTTTTGGTTTAAAAAACAGTGTGATGTTTGGAGAAAGGGAAAACACTGCATTCAAGCTAAGAAACCTTTTCCATTGTGAAACATGGTGGTGGGGGTAGTATCATAGTTTGGCCTGTTTTGTGCATCTGGGCCAGGACGGATTCTTGGCCCATCATTGTGGAACAATGAATTCTGAATGATATCAAGAGAATTCTAAATGAAAAATGGTCAGGACATCTGTCCATGAAACTGAATCTCAAGAGAAGGTGGGTCAGGCAGCAAGACAACGACCCTAAGCACAAAAGTCGTTCTACCAAAGAATGGTTACAGAAGAAATAAAGTTCATGTTTTTTGGATGGCCAAGTCAAAGTCCTGACCTTAATCCAATGGAAATGTTGTGAAGGACCAGAAGCGGAGCAGTTAATGTGAGGAAAAACCCACCCAAAATACCAGAGCTGAAGCTGTTCTGTACGAGGAGGAAGGGCTAAAATTCCTCCAAGCCGGTGGGCAGGACTGTCAAAACAGTTACAGGAACCGTTTAGTGCAGTTATGCTGCAAGGGGGGGTCACACCAGATATGAAAGCAAAAGGTTCACATACTTTTGCCACTCACTAATATGTAATATTGGATCATTTTCCTCCATAAATAAATGACCAAGTATAATATTTTTGTCTCATTTGTTTAACTGGGTTCTCTTTATCTACTTTTAGGACTTGTGTGAAAATCTGATGATGTTTTAAGTTTTATTTCCACAGAAATATAGAAAATTATAAAGGGTTCAGAAACTTTCAAGCACCACTGTACATTTTAACCCTCATGTTATCATCAAATTTGCTAACATATTTTGTCCTTGAAGTCAGATGGGAGGAATGGCCAAAAATTCCTCCACACTGATGTGCAGGACTAATCAACAGTTATTGAAAACATTTAGTTGCAGTATGCAATATGCACCACTGTAGCTTTGTGGAGGATTCAGTTTGGCAAGGGTTAAGCAAAGATATGCCAGTTGGATTTAATACATTTAACACATTGTCCATAATTTGGATTCATTTTGGTATTGTGAGCACTATGACACTTCACAAGGACTTGGCTATTAAATATATTAAACATTTAATATATTATTTTTCTTAGCTCTGATAAAGATGTTTTGATGATGGATACTAAGCAAGCCCAAGATAGGTTTTGTGATATTATGCTAGAACTCGATTGTTCTGTGAAATCAAATTTAAGTTCTTTAAAATTCTCTAAAATTAAAGTTCTCTAAAATTAAGTTCTGTAAATGGTTTACCTTATTTTAAATAATGTTTTGAATATAGTAATGTCCAGCCTGCTCTGTTTGGTCTGCAGTTTCTATAAGTCAGTTTTAGCTAGCTCAGAATACTGCAACTTGTGTTCTAACAAGGAAACGACCCAAGATCACATAACCCAATATTATGAAGTCCAGCTATTGAACTTTAAAGCTAAATGTTTTTTTTCTGACATTTTTACTGATCTCCTAAAGCAGTATATTCCATCCTGAGCACTTAGGAATGCCAACTCTATAGGTGTTTTAAATTCAGCTTTTAAAGCTACTTGTTTCCCATTTTCATTTATCATTTCATTTTTCATCATTAATATTTAATCACAAGCCTCCATAAACTGTTAAATCTATTATATGTAAAGCACTTTTTTCCTGCCTCAAAAAGGAAAAGTGAGGAACACAGTACAGTGCAAAAAGCTTAGGCCACCATTAGATTTGTTGTTTTAGCAATGGTATAATGACCATATATAAGATATTGTCAATAACCATAAATTAGCATAAATTAGCATAAATTAGCCTTTTCAATCTGTTCCCCTTCCGAAAAAGTAGTTTCTTGGCTGCTACCCTTCCAAAAAGACCATTCCTGATCAAGCTTCTTCAGACTGTAGAATGGTAAACTTGGCATCCTGATGAAGCTGCCAGATGCTGCTATTGGTCAAGTGTAAGGGGAGGCCACACTAAATATTTGCCACTTTAGCCTATAGAAGCTGTTTTTGTCCAGATTTATTTCATTTGTATTTAATACTGCATATAAATGTTCTGTATTTTCTTTGTATTCTAATACAGAGACAGAGAAATAATTATATATGGCCACTTTACCATTCCAAAAACAAAAACTGTAATGGTGGCACTGTGGCCTAAGACTTTTGTACAGTACTATAAGTAGATGCATAAATATATCAATTCAAACCACAAGCTTTATGTTCCAACTGCTTTAGCTAACTACCCCAATGAGAAAATGACACCACAGCTCAGCCAAACATCCCTACATGTAACTGCCACAGAACACGAGGAAACCATTGCAGAAACATTCCTTCTATTGATGAATTATGTGAAATATGTACAGTGGGGCAAAACAGTATTTAGTAACAGTATTTTTGAGGCAACACGGACTTTCAACTCCCTTCACAAATGTTCTATGGGGTTGAGGTCTGGAGACTGGCTAGGCCACTCCAGGACCTTGAAATGCTTTTTACGGGGCCACTCCTTTGTTGCCCGAGCGGTGTGTTTGGGATCATTGTCATGCTGGAAGACCCAGCCACGTTCCATCTTCAGTGCTCTCACTGATGGAAGGAGGTTTCGTCTTAAAATCTCATGATACATGGCCCCATTCATTCTTCCCTTAACACAGATCAGTCGTCCTGTCCCCTTTGCAGAAAAACAGCCCCAAAGCATTTTACATTACATTTACAGCATTTAGCGGACGCCCTTATCCAGAGCGATTTACAATTGGTACTGTCTTACAATCCAAGCAATTGTGGGTAAAGGTTCTTGCTCAAGGACCCAACAGTGGCAACTTAACCACTAGGCTACCACAGTGATTAAGATGTGTCTTTTAAAGCATGACGTTTCCACCCCCATGCTTCACAGTAGGTATGGTGTTTTTGGGATGCAACTCGGCATTCCTCTTCCTCCAGTTAAGCTTTTACCAAAAAGTTCTATTTTGGTTTCTTCTGATATTCTCCCAATCCTCTTCTGGATCATCCATATGCTCTCTGTCAAACTTCAGATGGGCCTGGACATGTCTTGGTTTTGGCCATAGTTGAGTTTGGAGTCTGACTGTTTGAGGCTGTGGGGACAGGTGTCTTTTATACAGATAACGAGGTCAAACAGGTGCCATTAATACAGGTAACGAGTGGAGGACAGAAGAGCTTCTTAAAAGAAGAAGTTACAGGTCTGTGAGAGCCAGAAATCTTGCTTGTTTGTGGGTGACCAAATACTTATTTTCCACCATGATTTACCACTAAATTCTTTAAAAACCCTACAATGTGATTTCCTGGATTTTTTTTTCTTATTTGTGTCTCTTATAGTTGAAGTGTACCTATGATGGAAATTACAGACCTCTGTCATCTTTCTAAGTAGGAGAAATTGCACAATCAGTGACTGACTACATACTTTTTTGCCCCACTGTAAATACACATTGTTTTGCTCCAATAGGACTAAAACCTTGACATGAGTAAAAGTGGATAGAAGTTTTGGGTAATGTATTTTCTCCTGGGGAGTGAGCTTGAGGGTTGGGAGGGCAGAGTGGAGCCCCCTCCTTAAACACTCATTCCTGCGTAATTGAGCAGATGATTAGTGTAACAATCACTGACACAACACCAGCTGTCTGGATGTGAAACCACACAAACATAGCCACCCCCTATTTCTTTACACCCCTTTAGCACAATGCTGTTTTCACAGCAGTGTACTAAAGCATATGGCAGTCATAAAGCCAGCCTCAACCCTGATCTGGTTGCTAAAATCCATATACTATTTCTCTTCCAATTGGAAGGAACATCTTTACTAATTTGCTTTCCTCACGTAAGACACAGGAGATGGAATATGACACTCCAGTTCTATTAGGATATTAAAGGCATGGTCCATTTTCTCCAGCCAACATGTTAACATCCCTGTAAGCAGTGTTCAACACTGCATGTGTGGTGTTATTATGTTTTCTGTATCACCTGAGCACTCATTCAATTAACTGCTATAATTATTTTGATCATTTACACTCATTTGATTTGAGTAAATGTATTCATTTAATGTACTTAAGGCACTGCATTCCATTTGTTTACTTGTATTGCTTCAGTATGACATAATAGCTATTGCATTTAAAGGCATGATTGCCAGATGCTATTAAATAAACAGAGAAAGCATGTGGTGAAGTGGAAAAGATAACAAATGACAGCTCAATAAATCAAGGCTAAACATGATCTAAAACAGATGCTTAAGTCAATATTGATGAATGTTTATAATCAGGGTTAGGAATATCCCATCAGCACTTCTGATTATTCCACCTGCAGCGCACTTGCCCACCCAACAAGTAATGAGAGGGCATTCCTGACTCCCACTGACATGTTAGCTTCTAGTACTGCACATTTTGTATCACTAGTAGCATTGCAATTATGCTGTTAAACATTTATTATTATTGGATAGTGGTTGGACTAAGTGCAGGTAAAAAACAGCAATACTACAGCTAAAACAAGAACAATAATAATAATAATAATAATAATAATAATAATTTAATGCAATTTTTTAATTCAGTATCATTCATACAGTATATTGTACTAGCAAACTTGGTTGCTCAGTGTTAAGCACAAGCTGCTGAAAACCTGAGATATATAATACTGTTTCATTTTTCTCAATAGATAAATGACAATGCATAATATTTTTGTATGATTGGGTTCTCTTTATCTACTTTTAGGACTTAGGATAATTATGCAGAAGTATAGTTAATTCTAAAGGGTTCACAAACTTTCAAGTGCCACTGTAGGTTATCTGTAGACCCAACCTGCACTGTGTCAACAGTTCAAGCTAGTGGTGATGGTTTAATGATGTGGGCAGTGTTATCTTTGTGCACATTGACCCCCTAATAAAAATCATGCATCGTTTCTATCCCACAGGATATCTCAATATTGCTTCTGACCATGTGTACCCTTTATAAGCAGACTTCTCCATCTTCTACTGGCTGCTTCCAGCATAATAACGCACCTTGTAACAAAGCCCAACTCCTCTAAACTGGTTCTGTGTACATGGCAGTGAGTTGTAGGGGAGACTGTGATATCTTTTCACACTTTTAATAAAGCATCAGATCAATAGATCATCATGTCATAATCTGCATACCGACTCATAAGCATGTATTTTGCATTCACTACAGCTTCATATCTTATTTCACTACAGGCTTCTAAGCATTTAAATAATGAGTGAGCACTTTGCCCTATCAACAGGTAAGTTGTCACCCTACATGAGGTAAGATGTCACACTGGATTTTATTTTAATTAAGTGCTTCTTAAGAAACGAATCAGGACTTGTTAAAACAGTTCTATCTACAACAACTGGAAAATTATTTCAAACAATCTTTCAAATAAAATTTCAAACAACAAATTGGCTGACCTGGGGTGCACTCTTAACAAGTCCACAGATTGTATGTCACAATCTGGATCCAACTCTCATTTGGGTGGCCGTTTAAGAATGGCTCCACACAAACAAGGCACAGGCACTTATTTTCATCTGATTTTGTGACATTTGACAACTTGGCCCAAAATCACTGAGACAAGTTGTCCCAAGCTGCAATGGTTGCTAGTAATTGCTATATTGTAAAGTTAGATAAGAGTCAGCAATTAGCAAAAACATACACTTTATTCCTCTACTAAGTACAAATGTATAATTGTGAAGATTTAAAAAATCCGAAAATGACTATAAAAAATAATAATGTTCTGATTTTTTTTTTAACTTCAGAATGTGGAACATGGCAAATCTGTGCTCATCTCAGCTCACAGTGTGTGTGTCTGCGTTTCCCAGACTGGATATGACATCACCAAGTAGATGAACAGAAGTAAACCAGTTTAGTAGCACCCTCAGATGTTGGGACTATTGAAAGTGTGGCAACTTTACTGTGTGACAATATACCCCGGCTACTTCATTATTCGGAAAAGTTCCCTTATTTGAGTCCAACTGAGCACCTTCTTGAGATTAGGTAGCATTGGAGATTTGCAGCATGAATGTGCAGTTGACAAATGCTGGATGGTGTTCCTGATAAAGTGGCCGGTGTGTGTTCATTCATTGTCATGCCTTAATGCCAATCCAATTCAGGGTCACCTGAATCAACAGATCTCTGGAGCTGTGAGGCAGCAGGGCTAACCACTGTGCCTTCCTAGTACTAATGTTACTCACACAGAATATTGTGTATTATGTATTGTTATTATTTTAAAAAATGCGAGAACTACTTTGTTTGTGGTTACACTCACAATTACTAGTGTATTCATCTGGCTATATTGCATAAATCACTGACATTATAATTCAGCCACACATATTAAATTATAACCTCCAATTTATAACACCAAGGAAAGATATGCTAACATGGGACTGTGGCGATGCAGTGATTAAGGTACTATACTGTGGTCCAAGAAGGTCCAGGGTTCAACTCCCCTCTGCCAAACTGCCATTGTTGGGACCTTCAACAAGGACCTCAACGCACTATTGCTTATACTGTAAAATTGCATTCGCTGTAAGTTACTCTGGTGTATGCTAAGTGACTAAATGTAAATGTAATGTTCAGTACAATGCAGCTTGTAGTTTGGAGCCAAGACACAGATGATATCCAGTTTCTGAAACTGTGAGAGTGGTCTGGATAGGGTCTGAGCAGGCAAAATATTTTTATCAGCTTTGTTAATTGCTGGGCCCCATGGCCATCTGAAAAGAGGAAGAGATTAATTAAGAGGCATTTTCCAAGTTACAGTTCAGATTCCACAAGTCATGTCTGAAAACAGACTGGCCATCAATATGATGGACTACAGCAGGAACAGGTGGGAGTAGACAGGCATTTGTTTTACACAGGCCAGTAGCACTGACCAGCCCACACTTTTGCTTGTAATTCTCAGAAACCCACATCTTTTTTTACATATTACACAATGCAGAGCACATTTGTGAACAGAATTATGACATGTACAGGAGTAACATTGTTATTGCTTATCTTGTGGAACATACAGATATATACACGGTCAAAGGGTACAATGCATGCCCATTTTTTATTTCCATAACACAAAATGTGTATTCAATTTAAGAAACAATGGCCAAACAATATAATAGGTACAATACATTCACTTTTACATTTACAAATATACCCTTAAGAATAACAGTTTGGTTACAACTGCTGTACTAAGAAAGTTAAAAAAGCTATCTGCTTACAGAGTATATTACTGTGCTTATTACAAAAATCCTTCCTTTGTTGTTTTTTTGTTGTTGTTATTGTTGTTGTTGTAGTTTTTCTATGGCATTCCACTGATTTACGTACTTATCAGTTTGTCATGGATGATACTAATATGACCCTCCCTAAACTAAAGGATCTTAGAAGACTGAGTAGTGCACTAGCACGAGGTAATGAGACACAGTGCTAACCCGAAGGCTAAAATAACACAACCCAGCACATGCATAGCTAGGATATTTCTCCATTTTAATAAGAGATTAGTGGGCACTCTCCACCTGTTTCTGCTACTCAGGAGTTTGGCAGCGTTCCGTGTGGGCCTCGGTGTGAAACCATACATCTGTTTGGCATGTTGCGCTTTTCAATCCCAGCTCTGCCACAGTCTCCCTGAGCTCACAATGAAATCAGTGTGTGCTGCCTATGCTAACCTCTCAGCTACATGGCTTGTTTTTTTCTACCACAGCAAACCCAACAGCTGTAAGTATATTTGAAGTCCATCTGAGATTACCAATTAGTTGTGTCACCAACATGGAGGACTGGGCCGATTTACAGCAACTAATTAACCTAATTCATGTCTTTGGGATGTGGGAGGACACTGGAGTACCCTAAATACAGTGACGCGGACATGGGAAAGACATGCAAACTCCAAACAGGCGGTATCCAAGGTCAGGATCGAACTGGGGATCTCTGGAGCCCTGAAGTGATCGCACCACTGGAACGTAATGTTATTCCTGCACTCAACTGCTTACTATAGATAGTAGATTATAGATTAGGTCAGACTGGTACACCTAATCTTCACATATCTACAACACAGTCTCACACACAAACACACACAAAAAGAAAAACACACAGCTCTGCCAGAGCACGCACATGCATTATTCTCCGAATTCCCCCTGTGAACAATAAACTGAAGCAAATTAATGCTGCTCAGGTTAAGGTCCTTACAGGATTATGGAGGCCTTAAGGCAAACACTGTGAGCTAACTGGCCCTAATGAGATTTTTAATATCTTCAGACATCTATTAAATGCATTATCCTCAGAGTTGTTGCATCTGTTTGTTGTTTTACAGCATTGAGAGTTATCATCACTATGCTAGCAATAACAAGTGTGAAGATTTGTCTTAGTCCAGCTGGGGAAAATAAACTGTTATACTGCTTTTATATGTTTTTTTTCTTTCAGAAGAACACATTACTTGTAATGTTTATGATATAGTCCCATAGCGCTTTGCACATTTTCGTTCTGTTAATGCATACTCATTGTAAATGGGCTAATAGCCAAGGCATTATGCTTTGTGCCCATGCTAAATTTGTTCATATTCAATCTGCTGACACTGCAAATAAGTGCTTCTACTAGACTCTACTGGGATCCTTAACAGTCTGTTCCTTTGATTGCCATTGACCTGCTGTTTTCTGACAGCCCCCTGTTAGGGTGAATCAGCCTAAACACACAAACAGCAATGGCACTCACACAATAGCACAACTGAAAGTCCTCTGCCTTCAAACATAGCCATTGTTAACTAATTGAGTTAGAACAGACCCAAGTCTTCATACAGGAAGCGATCCGTCAAATTCTTGTCGCGTTCCCAATTACACTAATCAGTAAGACCCACCCTTGATGAATCGTTGCTTTCCTTTCAATCTTGAATGCTAATCAAGTGTAAATTTTGGGTAACATGTTTGCTAACTTCTTCTGTTTGATATCTATATTACATAGCAAATTAGTGTTCTTACCAAGTCATTCCTGGTACAAAAATCCAGGAATGACCAGATGAGTCCTTACGAAATGGCTTAATTTGGTTGACACGAATACAGTTTGGAATTAGCTGGTGCCACCTGCTCTACATTCCAACCCTTGCTTGAGATTTAACCGTTACCTAGCCCTGATTGTCTTTGACAATACAAAGTATGTAAGGCCATTTCTGGTGCAATGACCCATATCCACCCAGACTGTGCTAAACTGACCCTCTACTCCAATGGCCACACTGTTCCATGTTGTCACCAGCACATACATAACACTGAGTAAAAGGGAGAAAAGGGCTTAACTGGGAAGAGACAACTATAGCAAGTATGTATAACAGTCTTCATCCAATAAGTGACTTATGTGAAAGATCCCTAGTCATATTCATTAATCTGTAATATACAAATCTTGATTGTAGTAGGATCTATAAAAGAATCGTTATACTGGCCTTGGTTGGCTTAGATAAACTACATACATCAGTTTTACTGACAGACACTGATTAGAAGGGGAGGGAAGATATGAATAGGAGAAGGCACATCACATATGTGAGATGTCTCACTGATGGCAGCTTCCTCAAACACCTGTCAATCAGGCCAGAGGAAACTGGGTAGGTGCAGCAAGTGTGTGAGAGAAGAGGGCCTGGGCTTCCTGTTGCTCAGTCTGAGCCATGCCCAGTGGGAGACCTGATCTAGAGCCTGCCCAAAATCAGCAGGTTCAGGCCAGCCCGTGTCAACTTCTCTGTGTGCAGGCCAAGGCCTAAACAAGCAAGCCTGATGAGCCACAGACAGAACAAGCCTGCCACTGTCGAGACTCCAAATGGGTGGCAGGACAATGGTTGGGTAGTGGCAGTACAATGGAATTAGCTGGCAATTTGTATCACTTCCCCTCAGGACTCTGTACCATCTTATCCTGTTAAGGACCTGCTCTCAGCTGGGGCTACATAGCTTTGCTTTGTGCGAAAAGGAGGATAAGAGGGATAAAGCCCTTGTTATCCCACTTTTCCCTCAAAGAGATTACAATCTTTGCTAGGGTTCAGCTTTTTGGGTGGTGTCCTCAAGTTGACTGGTGCTTCCCACGCTTGACTGACACTGATCCCCGGGAGGCGTCATTCCTTCAGGACACATCAAGTGTTGCATCACTGTAAGAGCTCAGTGCCCTCATCAGGTGCTGAGAGCCAGTCACTGCATGTGACATACCAGACTCTTTCTGGTACCTATTTGCTAGCTTCTCGGCACCAGCTGGGGGTAGAAGCGCCGAACAGGCAGCAGAAAGGCAGGAGTGGGAGTGGGACCGGGTTTGAATGGAAGGAAGCGTGCTGCCTTGTGCGTCAAGGGGCAGCATGAGTGGAATGTACGAGTGATAATGGCCTGTGGCGGGTTGGTTCTGTTCGCCTGATGCCACAATAGTGTCTTTGACAGCTGAGAGAACGGTGCTTTTGTGCGAGCCTGCCAGTGACACTACACATTGTTGTGAATGCTCGGCATAGCTGGCATTCTGCCTCGTGCCTTCCTCTGTGTTTCGAGCTTATCAAAAATTCTTTCTTCTTTCTCTCTCGCACTTCTTTTTGTGAGGCTGCACATTGTGGTGGCAGCTACTACTAAGACCTAAAGACCCTTACAGAATGTTTCTTTTAACCACCAGCAGTGACTGCTGATTACCTCATTCAATAAGACACGGACACTCAGAACTATACAGGCCTTACAGTAGCTTGACATATAATAATCCATTCAACTATATGACCTGTCTATCAGCTATATCGCTGTACAGCAACAGTGATGCAACAAACACAAAATAACTTGCTGCATATTAGAAACCCTTAGGGCTTTCGCATTGAACATTCAGAATCTTCAATAATTAAGCTTTATTTCTGGCCAAAAAACCCTTTAGCTGAGTTTCTTTTTTATTGTCCTTCCTGCCCGTATGCTCGTGATCCTCAGGTGGTAGATGGGAGAAAGTAGATCAGTAAAAAACAGACACAGAACAGACTCTTCCAAAACAACAATATCAGCATAAACCTCAGTCGGTAGAGGAAAACACTTGTTCTCATTTTTCTTTTACAATTTCTGAGAAAATCTCTTACATGAAGTGGAACCCTGGTGCACTGAAAAGGGGATACACTAATTGAGTTTCCATCTCATGTCTTATCGTTATTACGTACAAGGCCCAGGGTCAGGATGCAGGGAAATAAGGACAAGGTTAATAAATGATCTTATCTCAGTTGTTCAGAATTGTAATAAGTTTTTCCTTTCTGGTTTCAAATTTGGTTTATGAAGATGCTTGTGTTTTTAACAGTTTATTAAGAGACACTGGTTCAGCTAGAGAGTCAGTAATGTAATGAATAATGTTTTTCTTTGTAGTGGTATAAGCTGTGCACAGCATCGACATTGTGAGAGGCAGCTGTAGTTGCCAAAGTTGCCAATTTATTAGTTATTGGTTATACAAACATGTACACCAACCAGCCAAGATATTAAAACTACCTGCATAATATTGTGTAGGTCCCTCTTGTGCCACCAAGGCCCATCAAGACATGAACTCTAAAACTCTAAATGTGTCCTGTGATATATGGTACTAAGGGTGTATTCACACTAATAATACTACTAATAATAATAATTAATAATAATTGCTTTGTAAAGTGCCAGAACATGATTGTCCCACTCCCTACTCCCCAGCTGGCTTCTGCTCACATTGCTCTTAAATGTTCTGAACCCTGGCACAATTACATCATCTTGGTACTACTTTAATGACATTCTCACACAGCACAATGGACTTATTTTTGGAGCATACATCTCATACAACTTATGGAATTATTGATTATGCAATGCAGCCATAGAACTACATGCATACCATGCCCAAGTATAACCAAACTGAACTTGAGCCTGCCTCTTCAAATAGACCTGAGCACCATTGGTGTACAGCATCCGGGCATAACTCGGAGTGAACACAATAGTCAAACAAACCATTCTTTGCTGGTCAAATGTATTCGGGTATAATATGGATCACCTATGCCCTAAGACATTCAATCCTTTAAATCCTGTAAATTGGGAAGTGGGACCTCCATGGATCAGAATTGTTTGTCCATCACATCCCACAAATGTTGGATCAGACTGAAATGTGGGAACTTGGAGGCAATGTCAACACCTTGAACTTTCCTGTCATGTTTCTCCACTCACTGCTGAACATACACTGCTCAAAAAATTACAGGAACACTTGTGTCAATACTAAAAGGACCGGAAACACTTTGATCTGGTCAGTTAAGTACAGGGGGGTTGTTAATCAATTCAGCTGCTTTGATGTTAATGACATTAACAACATGTGCACTAGAGGAGCAACAATGAGACGACCTCATACGAGAATGATTTAATAGCTGGAGGACACTGACATTTTGTCGTCACTACTACTACCATGGTGCAGTACCTGGACCCTACAGAAGTAGCACAGGCAGCTCAATTCCTGCAGGATGGCATATCAATACATGCTATTGCCAGATGGTTTGCTGTCTCCCAGCACAGTCATAAGAGTATGGAGGAGATTCCAGGAGACTCTAGGAAAAGGCAGTATAAGATCCTTAACCCCTCGGCAGGACTGGTATCTGCTCCTTTGTGCAAGGAGGAACAGGATGAGCACTGCCAGAGCCATACAAAATGACCTCCAGCACGCCACTGGTATGAATATGTCTGACCAAACAATCATAAACAGACTTTATGAGGATGGCCTTTATGAGCTCGATTGGCATTTTCCATAGAACACCATAACTGGCTGATCCACCACTGGCGCCCTGGGCTTTTCACAGATGAGAGCAGGTTTCACCTGAGCACATGTGACAGATGTGACAGAGTCTGGAGATGCTGTGGAGAACGTTATGTCGCCAGCAACATCAATCAGTATGACCACCGGTTTGGTGGTGGGTCAGTGATGGTCTGGGGAGGCATATCCCTGGAAAAACACACAGACCTCTACAGGTCAGACAACGGCACCCTGACTGCTATTAGGTATAGGGATAAAATCCTTGGACCTATTGTCAGACCCTACTGCTGGTGCAGTTGGTTCTAATTTCCTCTTGGTGCACAACAATGCCTCTTGTGGCAAGAGTATGCAGGCAGTTCTTGGAGGATGAAGGAATTGATACCATTGACTGGCCCTCCTGCTCGCCTGACCTAAATCCAGTAGAACACTTCTGGGACATTATGTTTTGGTCCATCCGATGCTGCCAGGTTGCACTTCAGACTGCCCATGAGCTTAGTGATGTCCTGGTCCAGATCTGGTAGGAGATCCTCCAAGACACCTTCCGCTGTCTTATTATGACATTGTCAGGCATGCATACAAGCACATGGAGACCATACAAACTACTGAGTCCCATTTGAGTCAGACAAAGTTGCTGATCTATAGCTGTGCTGTATTTAAGTAGGAACAATAAGCATGATGATGATAAGCATGTAATCTGTCAGGTTTCAGTAAGCAGCTCAAAATCAAAACCTATACTAGAAAAATAGACCTGCTTACATCAGATTGCGGTCATCAGTTTTCAGGTTTCAGTTTTGGTACTGGACTTTTTTTTACCGTGAAATTTTTATTACCATATTAGGAGTCAGGCTTGGGCCGCTAGAGGTCAGCGTTGACTAACTATCGGTGGCGTGAGCATTGTCGACGCGATCGCGCATGTGCCAACCCTGATTTGCCGTTATGCAGGAAAGTGGTGACACCTGTTGTTGGGGCTATATAAGTACACGCTGTGGCCCACACCGGTCGCCGCAGCATTGCTCTTCTCCGCGCAAACTGCACCGGCCATACACGGCTGTTTTTTTGTAAGTGCTGGTTTTTTGGTTAGGCACAAAGATAGACTGCCGATTTGTAGATCACCAGTCGAGGGCAGTCAGGAGGCTGTCCAGATACATTAGGGTTTAAAGCCAGCGTAGGGAAAGCTCATCCAGCGCGCTAATGCCTTTTCGCGTTTACAAAAGGACCTTGTGCTAACTAATAGTCTTGTCCTTTTCTCCCCCGCATTCATGCCATTCTCCTCTAAGCGTTGAAGAAGCGCTGAGGAGTCCCCGTGGCATGCCTTCGTGGATGCTCTGCTCGGGCTTCCAATGCTTGCGCATACGTGGCAGCATTGTTTGATGCTGGTTTGTTATTTGATTGCCTGCATACTAGGGTTGCAGTCACAACCACCAGAGCCGATTCAGAGTCAACATCAAGCCTGGGACACATCGAGTCCGAGTCAAGACCATAACATTTAGTAGTCAAGTCCGAGTCGAGACCTAGACCGGAAGTGGCCAAGACAGAGACAAGACAGAGACACGTTTTTTTTTCATCAAACCAAAACAAAAAGAAAAAGGCTAAAAATGTATTATTTTTAATTCACTTCATGTTAATTATCATTCATTATACATGATACAGTGGTGCTTGAAAGTTTCTGAACCCTTTATAATTTTCTATATTTCTGTAGAAATAAAACTTAAAACATCATCAGATTTTCACACAAGTCCTAAAAGAAGATAAAGCGAACCCAGTTAAACAAATGAGACAAAAATATTATACTTGGTCATTTATTTATGGAGGAAAATGATCCAATATTACATTTTAGTGAGTGGCAAAAAAGTAATGTGAAGAACCTTTGCTTTCAGTATCTGGTGTGGACCCCCCCTGTGCAGCAATAACTAACTGCAACTAAACTTTTCCTGTAGCTGTTGATCAGTCCTGCACACCGGCTTGGAGGAATTTTGTAAGCCCAAAAGCCCATTCCTCCGTGACAGAAACAGCTTCAGCTCTGGGTTTTTTTTTTTTTTTTTTTTTATTAGGATGTGTGGGTTTCCTCACATTAGCTGCTCACTTCAGGTCCTTTCCACAACATTTCCATTGGATTAAGGTCAGGACTTTGACTTTGCACATTCCAAAGCATTAACTTTTAATTCTTCTTTAACCATTCTTTTCTTTGGTAGAACGACTTGTGTGCTTAGGGTCGTTGTCTTGCTGCAGGACCCCCTTCTCTTGAGATTCAGTTCATGGACAGATGTCCTGACATTTTCCTTTAGAATTCTTTCTGATATAATTCAGAATTCATTGTTCCATCAATGATGGCAGCATCATTATGGCAAGCCACCTGGCCCAGATGCCAGCCAAACAGGCCAAACCATGATACTACCACCACCATGTTTCACAGATGGAAAATAAGGTTCTTATGATGGAATTCAGTTTTTTCCTTTCTTTCTTAAAGATAACGTTTTTCTTTTTAAAAAACCAAAAAGTTTCTATTTTGGTCTCATCCGTCCACAAAACATTCTTCCAATAGCCTTCTGACGCGTCCCGTGATCTTTAGCAAACTACAGATGAGCAGCAATGTTCTTTTAGAGAGCAGTGGCTTTCCTCCTTGCAACCAACTGCCATACTAACCATTGTTGTTCAGTGTTTCTTCTGATGGGTGGACTCATGAACATTAACATTAGCCAATGTGAGAGAGGCCTTCAGTTGCTTAGAAGTTACCCTGGGGTTCCTTTGTGACCTCGCCACTATTACAACACGACTTGCTCTTGGAGTGATCTTTGTTGGTCAACCACTCCTGGTGAGGGTAACAATGGTCTTGGATTTCCTCCATTTGTGCACACATCTGTCTGACTGTGGATTGGTGGAGTCAAAAACTGTTTAGAGATGGTTTGTAACCTTTTCCAGCCTAATCAGCATCAACAACTCTTTTTACCTCAGTCTCCTTTGTGCCATGATATACCTGTTGTGAAGAGCAGACTTTGATAGATCCCTGTTCTTTAAATAAAACAGGGTGCCCACTCACACCTGATTGTCATCCCATTGATTGAAAACACCTGACTCTAATTTCACCTTCAAATTAACTGCTAATCCTAGAGGTTCACATACATTTGCCACTGTCACGACAGGGGTGCCTAACTGGCAAGGAGGAGGAGACGTGCGCAGGTTCTATTTGAATGACCATAGTGCTTTACTTACAACCATAAAACAGAAACGTAATACAAACTCAAACATACACACTATGGCAAATGAAAACCGAACCCGAACTAAACATCTGCTAAACACACATGGAAATACATATCAAACGGAAACTCAACACCAACCAACAACGCCGGCTACCGCAAGACTCCACACACAAAAGCGGGCTCACCGGAATACAGGGCTTAGAGTCCAAAACACGAGCGTATACACATGCATGAAAGCGGTCCCTAACCGCCAGATCGGCGCGATAAGCAAATGTATAAGACTACCGAAACTCACTGAACTGAAACCGCCGTGACTGTCAGAAGGAATATGAATCCCAAAACAAAGCCCCGCGCCGATGGGGAGCTGGGGGTTTAAATAGACGTGCACACAGCTGCATGTCGTTACGGTAATCGCCCCAGCTTCTCCTTCGGCGGCCTTGCAAACCGGGGGGCGCTGCAAAGGTTCCAGTCCGGGTCGCCACCCGGCGGTCAGGAGGAGCATAACACCCATGTTCGAGGCGTACCGTGACATAGCCCCCCCGCCTAAGGGGCCCGAGACGGAGCCAGGGCCCCTTAAGAAAAAGGGCACAACAGATCCCAATCGTCCCGTCTGGGCGCTTCCTCTCCGGGCGGAACCTGGGGGGAAATGCGGCAAACCAACACGGTGCGGCCATCAAGGCTTCCGGAAGCCGGACGCCCCCAACAGGGCCTCTGGAAGACAAGCAGAGTCGACGACGAGAGGCAGACGAGCGAAGTCGACAACGAGAGGCTGCAGAGTGGAGTCGACGACGTGTGGCAGACAAGCTGAGTCGACGACGTGTGGCAGACGAGCGGAGTCGACGACGTGTGGCAGACGAGCGGAGTCGACGACGTGTGGCAGACGAGCGGAGTCGACGACGTGTGGCAGACGAGCTGAGTCGACGACGTGTGGCAGACGAGCTGAGTCGACGACGTGTGGCAGACGAGCTGAGTCGACGAGTGTGTGGCCAGACGAGCTGAGTCGACGACGTGTGGCAGAACGAGCTGAGTCGACGACGGTGTGGCAGACGGAAGCTGAGTCGACGACGACGTGTGGCAGACGAGCTGAGTCGACGACGTGTGGCAGACCGAGCTGAGACACGACGACGGTGGCAGACGAGCTGAGTCGACGACGTGTGGCATGACCAGCTTGAGTCGACGACGACCGTGTGGCAGACCAGCTCTGAGACGACGACGTGTGGCAGACGAGCTGAGTCGACGAGGCGAAGCTTGTGAGCAGAGACGACGAGGCGAAGCTTGTGAGCAGAGACGACGAGGCGGACGCTTGTGAGCAAGACGACGAGGTCGACGCTTGTGAGCAGAGACGACGAGGGCGAAGCTTGTGAAGCAGAGACGACGAGGCGACGCTTGTGAGCAGAGACGACGAGGCGACGCTTGTGAGCAGAGAAAGACGAGGCGACGTCTTGTGAGCAGAGAAGACGAGGCGACGTTTGTGAGCATAGAAGACGAGGCGACGCTTGGTGAAGCAGAGACGACGAGGCAACGCTTGGTGAGCAAGAGGACGACGAGGCGACGCTTGTGAGCAGAGACGACGAGGCGACGCTTGTGAGCAGAGACGACGAGGCGACGCTTGTGAGCAGAGACGACGAGACGAAGCGACGCTTGACAGCAGAGGCGACGTGGCGGACGCTTGACAGCAGAGGCGACGTGGCGACGCTTGACAGCAGAGGCGACGTGGCGACGCTTGAACAGCAAAGGCAACGGACTGGAGGTTGCTGGACAGCGGAGGTCGTGGACGACGTGTGGCTGCAGAGCAGAGACGTGGATGACTGTGCTGCAGAGCCAGAGTCGTGGACGACCGTGGGGGCTGCAGAGCATAGTCGTGACGACGTGCGGCTGCAGAAGCAGAGTAGTGGACGACGTTCGGCTGCCGAGCAGAGTCGTGGACGGACGTGCGGCTGCGAGCAGAGTCGTGGACGACGTGCGGCTTGCCGAGCAGAGTCGTGGACGACGTGCGGCTTGCCGAGCAGAGTCGTGGGCGACGTGTGGCTGCAGAGCGGAGTCGTGGACGACCTGTGGCTGCAGAGCAGAGTCGTGGACGACGTGATGCTGCAAAGCGGAGTCGACGACGTGATGCTTGACAGCAGAGTCGACGACGTGATGCTTGACAGCAGAGTCGACGACGTGATGCTTGACAGCAGAGTCGACGACGTGATGCTTGACAGCAGAGTCGACGACGTGAGCAGGGACGACCTCTGAACGGGTCTCCCTGGAGGCAGCAACTGGCACCGCCGACGCCCTGGAGGCGGCCACTGGAACTGCAACAGAGAGGACGGGACCAGGACTGGGCCCGAATGTCCGTGGCGCAGGACTGGGCACGAGTGTCCGTGGTGCAGGACTGGGCACGAGTGTCCGTGGTGCAGGACTGGGCACGAGTGTCCGTGGTGCTGGTGTTGGCACCTCACCAGCGAGTTCCATCACACCATAATGAGACGCCATAGGCTCAACTACACAACTAGTGCGGTCCGAAATACAACTCACAACGTGAGGACTACACGCGGAACCAGAGCGTCCTGAATCATGACTATCCACCACTAGAGGCTCAACTACGGAACTAAAGTGGTTTACATCTGGACTTACACGCGCTCGCTTACGCTTCACTAGTGAGGTCCGGCTGCTGGCAAGCTGGGGATCCAGCACACAACCAGCCAAAGCAGACCGGACAAGGCGGGTGACAAACTCTGGTTTGGAGGTCTTACTAAGACCGAACTGATCCCACAGCTCGCTAATGAGCTGGTCATAAGACCCTTGGAACAACCGGACAGTTGGCCGCCGCCCCAGTCAACGAAGTCTTGCCCTGTGAGACGCCAGTCCACAAACACCATACGCTCATCCTCAGTTGTACTGAGGGAACTGGCGCAAATAGGCCGAACACTGCCGAAAAACTCACCACACTGACGGTGATCACACCGTCAAATTTTTTTTCGGCAGCTCGGTCCTCACAGGCAAAACCGGGGCAACGCAATAACCTGCCGTCTCCATAGTTTGGCGGGGTTTTCTGTCACGACAGGGGTGCCTAACTGGCAAGGAGGAGGAGACGTGCGCAGGTTCTATTTGAATGACCATAGTGCTTTACTTACAACCATAAAACAGAAACCTAATACAAACTCAAACATACACACTATGGCAAATGAAAACCGAACCCGAACTAAACATCTGCTAAACACACATGGAAATACATATCAAACGGAAACTCAACACCAACCAACAACGCCGGCTGCCGCAAGACTCCACACACAAAAGCGGGCTCACCGGAATACAGGGCTTAGAGTCCAAAACACGAGCGTATACACATGCATGAAAGCGGTCCCTAACCGCCAGATCGCCGCGATAAGCAAATGTATAAGACTACCGAAACTCACTGAACTGAAACCGCCGTGACTGTCAGAAGGAATATGAATCCCAAAACAAAGCCCCGCGCCGATGGGGAGCTGGGGGTTTAAATAGACGTGCACACAGCTGCATGTCGATACGGTAATCGCCCCAGCTTCTCCTTCGGCGGCCTTGCAAACCGGGGGGCGCTGCAAAGGTTCAAGTCCAGGTCGCCACCCGGCGGTCAGGAGGAGCATAACACCCATGTTCGAGGCGTACCGTGACAGCCACTCACTAATATGTAATATTGGATCATTTTCCTCCATAAATAAATGAGCAAGTATAATATTTTTGTCTCATTTGTTTAACTGGGTTCTCTTTATCGACTTTTAGGACTTGTGTGAAAATCTGATGATGTTTTAGGTCATATTTATTCAGAAATATAGAAAATTCTAAAGAGTTCACAATCTATCAAGCACCACTGTATATAGAATATTAATATATTATATTATATTTCTTAATATGTTTTGTACAATATAACATTAAATAATATATAGTCTAAAATTATTATTAAATATTATTATTATATTGTAATCTCAGTCAAACTAAGGCAATGTAACTTTTGGAAGCAAATGATGGTGATGATTCTGTTTCCTTTCTGTACCCTTAAACAAAAACTACCCTAAACTATATTAGCTAAGTAAGGTGAGTGGAGAAAAATGCACACTAGCAATCACAAAGTCAGATTATTCAAAATAAAATGTGATCATTGATTGGATACTGAATGAGAAGAGCAGTAGCATGTTTATCCCTTTTAGCCAATCTGAGGTTTTTTTAAGCATGTAGAGAATATTCAGTTTATAATTAATGTTACCTTAGACAGACGCATTGGACTTGAATGGTGTTGACAACAATTCCTGAGTCCACCTCGCCCTGAAAATAATACTATACTATAATGTGATAAATATAGCAAGGCGCGCACACACACACACACGCACACACGCACACACACATATATATAAATATATATATATATATATTGCACTGTTTGCCGGTTGTCCTGTAGTTTATTCAAATAAGCTTTGGCCAGTTATAAACAGTGCAGCTTGTGACCTTACCAGGAAAAGAAAGTCAGATCATATTACTGCAATTCTAATATAGTTTACACAGGCTGTCTGTTTTGTACTGCAGCTACTATGATGTATTGGCTATGCTTCAGAACATCTAGTGTATGACAGTGTAAATGATACAAACTGTGGATAGCTTATGTCTTAATTAAAGTCGTCAGCCCGACATACACCAACACAACTTACAAAACCAATAAAAACACAGAAACAGAGCAGTTGTGTATAGAGATACCTATATATGTCTAATCAAGTAATAATGCCAGCACAGATATAACCACACAATTAAATGAGTCGGCCCATCCACTAGCCACACTACAGATTTTGTATGCCATAAAACTAAATGCAATAAATTAGAAAACATAAAAATAGGTCTTTTTGCTATTCTAGCAAGTTGTAATAGAAACATTTTCATATTTAATTCATTACACAGGAATGGTGTGGTTTAAATCACAGCCCATATTTGTCTGTTTTTGCTACATTTTGTTTATTTAATATGAAACTCTGCAGCTTATTCATACATGTGACAGCAGGATGAAAGATTGAAACCTTTGAAAGTTATGTACACTCATCGATCACTTTATTAGCTACACATCCTTTGTAGTTCTACAATAACAGAGTGTAGTCCATCTGTTTCTCTACGTACTTTTAGTCCTCTTTACTCGGTTCTCTAATGGTTAGGACCGCCACAGGACCACTGCAACTCATGCTTGGGTGATGAATCATTCTCAGCATTGCTGTGACACTGATGTGGTGGTGGTGTGTTAGTGTGTGTTTTGTTGGTATAATTGGATCAGACACAGCATTGCTGCTGGAGTTTTAAAACGCCTTGTTCACTCACTGTGCACTCTATTAGACACATCTACGATACTGCTCCACCTTGCAATTGCAAAGCCAAGGACAGTAGCTCATCTGTAGCTGCACGGTTTGTGTTAGTCATCCTTTAATCCTTCATCAGTGCTCACAGGTTGCTGCCTAAAGGATACTGGACTTTTTTGATTGGTGGACTATTTTCAGTCCAGCAGTAACACTGAGGTGTTTAAAACTCCAGCAGCACTGCTGTGTCTGATCAAATGATACCAACAAAACACATTAACACGCCCCCCCATCAGTGTCACTGCAGTGCTGAGAATGATCCACCACCCAAATAGTTCCTGATCTGTGGTGGTCCTGTGAGGCTTCTGACTATTAGAGATCAAAGTAAACGGGACTAACAAACTATGTTGAGAAACAGTTGGACTACAGTGTGTAAAACTACAAAGTGCTTCTACATGGTAAATGGAACTGATAAAATGGACAATGAGTGTTCAAACAAGGAGGTGCATGTGATCAGTGAGTGTATAATACATGTACAGGGACTGTAGGACTGTGGTAGCCTAGTGGTTAAGGTACTGGACTCTGGAGCAGAAGGTCCAGGGTTCAAATCCCACCTCTGCCAAGCTGCCACTGTTGGGTCCTTGAGCAAGACCCTTAACCCACAACTGCTTGGATTGTAAGACTGTACCAATTGTAAGTCGCTCTGATAAGGGTGTCTGCTACATGCTGTAAATGTACAGTGGGGCAAAAAGTATTTAGTCAGAAAATCACATTGTAGGATTTTTAAATAATTGAATTGCAACTTATGCTTCAAAATAAGTATTTGGTCTCAATATTTGTTGCCAATGACAGAGGTCAAACGTTTCCTGTAAGTCTTCACCAGCTTTACACACACTGTAGCTGGTATTTTGTCCGATTCCTCCATGCAGATCTCCTCTAGAGCAGTGATGTTTTGGGGCTGTCGCTGGGAAACACGTTCCATCTTCAATGCTCTCACTGATGGAAGGAGGATTTGGCTTAAAATCTCACGATACATGGCCCCGTTCATCCTTCCCTTAACACGGATCAGTCGGCCTGGCCCCTTTGCAGAAAAACAGCTCCAAAGCACGATGTTTCCACCACCATGCTTCACAGTAGGTATGGTGTTGTTGGGATGCAGCTCAGCATTCTTCTTCCTGCAAACATGGCGAGTGGAGTTTTTACTAAAAAGTTCTATTTTGGTTTCATCTGACCACATGATATTCTCCCAATCCTCTGTTGAATCATCCATATGTTCTCTGGCAAACGTGAGATGGGCCTGGACATGTTCTGGCTTAAACAGGGGGACACGCCTGGCACTGCAAGTTTCGAGTCCCTCTCGGTGTAGTGTGTTACTGATGGTAGCCTTTGTTACGTTGGTCCCAGCTCTCTGTAGGTCATTCATCAGGTTCCTCTGTGTAGTTCTGGGATTTTTGCTCATGGTCATTTTGACCCCACGGGATGAGATCTTGCGTGGGGCCCCAGATCGAGGGAGATTATCAATAGTCTTGTATGTCTTCCATTTTCTTACAGTTGCTCCCACAGTTGATTTATTCACACCAACTTGCTTGCCTATTGTAGATTCACTCTTCTAAGCCTGGTGCAGGTCTACAGTTTTCTTCCTGGTGTCCTGTGACAGCTCTTTGGTCTTGGCCATGGTTGAGTTTGGAGTCTGACTGTTTGAGGCTGTGGACAGGTGTCTTTTATACAGATAACGAGGTCAAACAGGTGCCATTAATACAGGTAACGAGTGGAGGACAGAAGAGCTTCTTAAAGAAGAAGTTACAGGTCTGTGAGAGCCAGAAATCTTGCTTGTTTGTGGGTGACCAAATACTTATTTTCCACCATGATTTACAATGAATTTCTTTAAAAATCCTACAGTGTGATTTCCTGGATTTGTTTTTCTCATTTTGTCTCTCATAATTGAAGTGTACCTAAGATGAAAATTACAGACCTCTCTCATAATCTAGCACTAACTGATAATTTTTTTTACAGTTCGGCTTGATGCTAGTGCATGGTAATTACCCTATAGAGTCCTGCTAAAATTATTTAGATCCTACATATCTTACTGATCTCCAAAAGCAGTATAGGCAAACCTAAGCACCTAATTCAGCCAAAATGGACCATCTGTTTATCCTTGGGATTAGTCACATCGCAGTTGTTGGTAATGTTTTTTCTTAAATCACCGCCTAACTCTGGTATATTAGGAATGCAAGCTCTGTAAATGTATTAAATGTTGATTAAAACACACGTATGCAGCCTGATCTATGTTAAAGTATTGTCTTCAAATGTGGGTGCATGAATGGCAATACGATAGTTTATAAAACAATAGTATATAAAATTGTGACACAAGCAGGGCACCGTTCTGAACAACTATGGAAATAAAACTCAATTCTCATCAAGCTGCTGACATAGTGAAAACAACACCTTACGGTATCTTAAGGTTTACAAATTCATGTCACATAAACAGTGAATTGCTCGTATGAATGATTCCATCTTAAATATGAGCTATTCCTTTGTAAATGGCTGGGAAAGGCTGATGACCTGGTGCAGAAAGCATTGTCCAATTTTTAAAAAAATGAAAACGTTCCTCTTGTGATGGATGCCCATGCTTGTCTTTCCATTGGAATACAGGTATTTTAATTTTAAACAGCAACTTGTATTTAAAATGAAAGGTTTATTTAATGTTGTGGGCAGACTGTGCTGGTTTTGCTAACTGTGGATGACATGTAGTAGTCTATGGTAGCATAGTATAACCATTTCATCTTACCAGGCCAGGGACACATTTGGGGGGTGATCTTTGGACAACCTAAAATGATCCTGAAAGCCATGGAACAAAATGATGGCGACACACCTACTGTCAGGGAAATCAAGCATGCCATCAGAGAAAACTTGCAAAACAGATACTCTGACCCTGGACTTCAGGACTTCCTTCACAAATGCACTGCTTTGGATCCAAGGTTCAAAACACTTCCTCACTTGGATCCTGCCTGCCATCTTAGAGTCTATGAAGATCTCATCATACCAGATATTCTAAGAAGAGCAGAACAGGTATGGATTTAGATTATTTATCGATTAATTTCATAGTATGTTTTTCATATTTTAAAATATTTTCTCACAAATATATCTAATTATTAACTATTTGTTGTCATTTCATGCTGAATGAGAACAGACTACTGCGGCAAGTTCATCTGCTTCACAGGTTACTCCAGTGCTAGCGACTGCAGAGTCAGAGGCTGTTTCTTCCCCACCTCCGAAGAGGTCAGCCATGGCAGAATTGTTTGGCCCACTCTTTGAAACTGGACAGAGGATTCAATCTGACTTAAAGGAGCAGCTAAAAGAAGAAGTGCATGCCTACATGGCAAAGGACTGCCTTTCAATCGATTCCAACCCACTTTCCTGGTGGAAGGCTCATGGGTCTATGTATCCAAATTTAGCTGTATTGGCAAACTGTTACCTGGCTATACCTGCTACCTCAGTCCCCAGCGAGAGGGTTTTCTCGACAGCAGGTGATATAGTTACTGCCACTATATCTATCCTCACAAGTGATAATGTGGACAAACTAATTTTTCTGAAGAAAAACCTGAAAATAGAATGAATGAGTGATTAACCGAGTGGTTAATTTAATATTTTATTTTATGTTATATTTTATTTATTTTACATTTGCAAGGAAGGAGTTGCTCAATTTACAGGAGTCGTTTTAAGCTTTTTGAATGATTTCGCATTTGCACACCTGGAAATGTTCAGTTTTTGTGATGCCTTTTGCATCTGCCATAGGCTGAAATATTTAAAGTGCGTTATTTATTTTAGTACTTTCAAAAACAAGCAATGTTTTTGAGTTTGGAGCCTACTGTAAACTTTAATAAACATACAAAGAAGTTTAATACAACATTTGGTTATAATGAAGTTCCAGTGTTAAGTTAATAAAATTGAGGTTATGCAAAATTCCCAGCCTCTTTCTTTTCCCCACCAACTGTACCGAACCGTGGGGTTTATACCGAGGTGCGAACCGAACGGGGAATTTTGTATACCGTTACACCCCTACTAAGCATGCTTGCTGCCTTCTTCATACAGACATAGCTCTCTATATTGAGAGTAGGGATGGATGGATGTAACATATCTGCTAAGGAAAAAGGCGAGAACAACAGTGTGTCGTAAATAATTGAGCATGACAGGAATTACTCCATCAGCCTGTCTCCTTCTGCCCCCTATGCTGTCCTATCCAGAAATAAAAATAATTATTTGGTTTTTTTTTTACTCCAATAAACAATACTAATTAAAAAAAAAACTAATTTTTCTCTTTACTATTAATGCTTTATATTGCTAACTAAAATGTTGTTTTACTTATTCATATACATGTTTATCATCTTAGACACAACAACAGATGTAAAATTTAATTAAATCATTTTATTTATTTATAAACATGTATTTCACATACATTATATAGACAAAAGTTTGTGGACACCCAAAAAATGACATTCAAAACATGGGTATTAGTATGGAGTTTGCCCCTCACCTTTGCTGCTACAACAACCTTTGTTCTTCTAAGACGGCGTTCCACTAGATTTAGGAACATGATTGCGAGGTTGGCTTCTGAGGTTAGAATAAGTCCTGGCTCACTTTTGGCATTCCAGTCCATTTTAAAGGTGTCTGAAGGAGTTGAGGTCTACGTTCTGTGCAAGCCAGCCAGGTTCTCAATTAAAGCTGGCAAACCAATTCTCTGTGAACTTTGTTTAAGGAAGGCAGGGCAAGTTAATGAACTGACTTGTTGGAAGTGGAAACCTAAAAATGTATCATATCGAGTATCAGTGAGGTATTCAGTACAACTCATTCTACTGTGACTGTTTGTTTATGGAGAATCCCAAAAATAGATGCTTTATATTATGCATTTGTTACAAGTGAGTGATGCTGAAATAGCAAAGGTCAACAATTAGAAGGGGTGTCCACAAACTTTAGCAATTATGCAAATACACTTTATACATATGTATCTAAAAACTTCTCATATTTTAAATATATATATTTAGAAATATAGATATTATTATATATTTACATAATCTTGTTTTTTGATCATTTTTAACAGGAAAAACAACTTAAAAGCTTTGTGAGAAGAGAAAAGCAGTGGTCACAATAGACTTTTGTCAACAAAATCTGATTAACGATTTAATATTGCAGACTTCAGGGTGAATAAATTTAAGCAAAACTTCACACCAACTCTATGAATATGAACCCCAAGCTCTGCCCTTTGACAAAGGCAAAGATGCACCACTCAAGATCAAAACGGACCGAAGCCCACCCTAGTCAGACAGCCCTGATGGACACATTCAGTTACTTGGCCAAAGGCATGACATGGCTATCTAATCATCTTGTAGGAGCTCCCCATGCTCTTTCATTATATTCTGAGTATATAAAATAACCCTCTTTGTTCTCCAAAGCACGAGTAAAGTTAGTAGTACTCCTCTCCTTTGTCCTCATTCTCACTGCACAATCACTAGGGAAGGCTATTCTAATCAAAATGGACGACAGTTTGCGTCACTAAGCTGCTTGTCCTGCTTGTTTCGCAAAATGACACAAACCGCAAACGTCTACAGCCAGCAATCCGCTAGAGTGAGACTTTTCCTCTTTGCATTAGTTAGCATCGGTCTCATAACAGAGCTACTCTGTTCTTCCATTGCAAGCTATTATATGATCTAAAGAGCTGAAATAAAGAGTACACACATTCCACATATTTCAGGAAAAAATCATTTGTTATACTTCAGATCTAAACGATTCTGTTCTGTGAAGAAAATATGTAAATACTCGTTTGCATAAACAAATGTTTGTATTGTTTTTAAGTGCTTTATCATTGCTTTAAAAACAATTTGTTGAATCTGTATTTGAATTTACTGAATTTATACTGGATGTGTAAAAAATATATAATTAGCAGACTATGTATTAGAAACAATAAAAAGGAACAAATTAAATGTTAATATTTTACTGACTTATATTAATCTTGTTTATTATATTTCTTCACGTTATCGTTTATATTCCTCTCTTTAAAAATTATCCAGACAGAATGTGGTTTAATGAAGATTGATAAAGGTTTCTAACATGAACTTTATATCTGAAACAGCTGATTAATTAACATTACTGAACTAATCACTTCCGATAATAAAAGTGACACATAGCACACTGTTTAGCACTGGGCTAACAAATCAAATTTCCATTATAACCAATAGATGGAAGGAGCAAAACTTACTAGCATGCTAATTTTCAATGTACCAAACATGGTAAAATAAACATAAACAAAACTACTATCTTAGATATATGATATTTATAATGTTTTAATACAAAAACACAATCTAACTTTGTTTAAAATAGCTTACATTTGAAGATTACTTCACCTCCATCACATTCATCTGTCATCATGAATGGTTTTACTTCAGAAGGCTTGTTGCCACTGCATTATGAGATTACCTTAAAGTTTAAGAATACATCCAACGCTGACCTTAAAATTTGAGTAAAATGAGATATCTTAGTAGGTAGCATTTTAATGTAACTAAAAAGTGGGACAGCCTACTTCTGAGGAGCATGCAAATGATGACTTAAAATGCTATCTTCCTAGACAGCTCACTACAAAAAAGTACACACACTATATTTAAGTTTTTTATGTTATTCATTAATGTTAAGAGAATTTCCATTCAAGATGTTTAAAATTAAAACCTACATTTAAACTAGAGATGCACCGATTGCAATTTTCTTGACCAATGTCCATTTTTTAAACATGAATTATTGTTCCAGTCTTTTTTCATGGAAACTTCTTCACTGCTAAAGAAAGATAGCAGCAGCTGGCTTGTGTCTGGCTCTGCACTCTCAACAAAGCTCGCTTTAGCTTTCTCCAATTCCACATATTCAGTGAGGTGATGCTGTTTTAAATGCCTTATTAAATTCGTTGTTCCAAGTGTGTTCCTAGTTCTTCTTTCGCAGCTTACTTTCGTCATGCATACTGCAAACAACACTCACTCACTGTGAAGAACTAGAAGCCTGAAGACGTGGCTGTAACCAAAATAACACTATATCACTGCTCCCTTACTAGTAGTGCACTATGTAGGAAGAGACTATTTAGTATACTAAGTAGTGTCATTGAAATCTAACACTTCCACGTCATCGGCATGTGTCAACCACGACCTGTCTGACAAACACACAGTTTAAAGCAGAATTGAATTGTGAATGTTAGAGAAAGCAGTGTGTTTTTCATGTGTTTCTGTGTTTGTACCGCTGTTGCTATCGTGCGGTGCACGTGTGGAACAGAATCGGTTATATGAGACTGATCGTCCCATCACCAGTCACGGCCAATCACACCCATCCCATCACCGGCCGATCAATTGGTGCATCTCTAATTTGAACTGTATAACATAGCCTTTAGCACATTTCTTACAGCAGGTATTCCACTATATGCAGAAAGCTGCATGCATATCTGCACAGTGTTATATTTTCAGAGTTGGCATGGCCTGTGGTGGTAGGGTGTTGGGGCCTAATGTGATTTCTTTTTTTAGCGTTGTGCCCCTGCTTCTGACTAAACTACACCACTGCTGCAGAGACTTGAGTTCAGAACTTGGAGGTCCTTATGGCCTGGCCAGGCTCTGCACAAACACAATTGGCTGTGTCTGAGGGACACCGCCACTGAGACAGCAGCGCCTATTATCCTTTGTAGGCTCCAGGAAAAATGTGTTCCCCCACATGTGCTTGCAATACAAAAATGTATCAGTCATGATCCATTGTTCTTTTCAAAGATTTATAAATAATGCAGACTGATTTCATTAATGTTGATGGTTGATGGTATGGTAGGTGCAGCTGATACTGACATGGATTCGTGATGTACTCAATACACTGGCAGCTCAGTGTAAATGAGCATACTCTATATACTAAGATAATATCTACACAATATAAATTGTACACTGTTGTCATGCAATTGATATTTTACTAAAACCAGTAACAATAATATGCTAGACTGTTCCTATCTGAAAGTCTTCCATTATGGCCATTATAACTAGTAGAGACAGCATATGTAATCATCAGTGGGGGTATGTCTACTCTTACCCAGGGGGACAAATAAATACCCTGCAAAACCGGACATATCTGTCTTCACTGTCCAATGCACATCATGACATGTGTCGATTACAAGCAGTATTTCTACTTAATGTTTTTCAGATTTGGATCAAGGTGAGCTGGATGAAGCTTAAATTGCTGTGAAAGCACAGAAACCTAAAAGAAATCAGAGCAGACTGCAGAGCAAACTGTAGCCAACAGAGGCATCATTATGGCAAGCTGAACCCTATCCAAGAGGTCATGATAATGAGGCTGGAATTGAGCCGGTTTCCTGTCCTTTCACTATTCAATGAAAAACAAGGGATTTTATTAAGAGAAAACATCATTCCTTGCCATACTCCAAGGCTCCTCCCTTTCTCACGCAAGTGCCCTGCCATGATACAGCCAGTCTGGAGCTCTTATATGGTGTCCACATGCGCACTTTGACTCTTTCAGACATCAGTTTGTCATGTCTCTTTCATGCATACTCTACAATGTACAAGAAAGGATAGGTCAAGAACTTGCCAGATTTTAGAAAAGATCCATAAACATTTTTAATAAAACCACATAGATCCTTTGTTCATTTTGATATGTGCAAACATAGGCCTAGGAAAGCTGTATGAAATACTGTGTGCTTAAATATCCTTATTGAGGCATACAATGCCCAAATTATTTGTTCACACACACCCTCGGGTCTGGCAGAGTTACATCCAGCTGTTGCACCACCACTCTAATGCCAGCTTTTTGATCTTTTAGATTGTGCAGCTGCACATGAATCTGAACTTATTTAGACTGTTTATGCTTTCCTCACATGCGTTCACCGACATATGGGAATTGATGAGACAAAGAATTACATCAAAGACATTGCACAATCCAAATTGTTCATTTGTGCCAAAAAACATCTCTTGCAACAATGTCAAATGATTATAAATGGGTAATGGCTTAACTTTCCCTCTCTAGACATTTCTACCAACTTCTGAAGTATAAAAAAAAGTACAACATTTTATGGATACAGATCAACTTTCTGTATTCAGGTGGACAAAACCTTGTCATCGTAATTGAGATATAGGAAGTTCCATTTGATTTAAAGGTCAAACACTCAGGTCTTCAATTTTATGAAACTCCAGTTCCGCTTCATGCTAGTATTCATTTGATGCCTATGGGAGTCACTACATAATTTGCCTCTAAGAATGTTTGTTGCACTAATGCTACTTATGTCACTCATTCTGCAATCATTCAGTCATTAGATCCACTAATTACAAAAAATGTGTATGCCTCATTAAACCTTGGGGCATCTCGAGGAGCTCTTGGAACATGTTCAAGATTTCTTTATCGAATTTATCACCCTCTGTAAAGGGAATGACCTTAACAAAACAAATTAACAATTGTAGACCATATGGGAAATAGCTCATCAGTGAAAGTATCTTTTTCTGCATCGGTGACTTTTTATTTGCTACAAGACTTGTAAAGCAATAAATGTTGTAGAGTTAGCAGGGATGGTAGGCAAGAGGAGCGGCTTTACCACCCCAAAAAAATCACTGTAGGGGATGCAGAGAACGGATCTATTTATGTTGTTATTACCAATTCATCAATTCAGACATTTTTCCGGAAGGATATGCACTCGCAGTCTGACACCAACACAAAACAGAGTCCTCCCTATAATAAAATGGGAGTCCATATGAAGCTATTCAATAAAGCGTAGTGCACATCTGTGACACAGCCGTGAACTCTATTTAGAGAAACTGTTGTCTCACACGCCTACACAGATATTCTAGGACATAGAGTGCAAAGGTTTTGTATTGCTTTTAAATAGGTACTTGTGCCTATGGAAGTGTTAGGAGCTGGTAGGAGGAGTGTGATGAAGGAAACAGATTAAGGGAGTTAGGAGAGCTTCTGGGAGGAGAGACAGAAACAGCTCAGCAGTACCTGCCCTCTTGTCTGCTGGTGTGGCCATGAGAAATCTGTTAATCGGCCCACTTCTCTCCAAATGCAGCGCTGGCCCTGAGCCTGCTCCACATTCCACAACGTCCAGACAGCTCTGTCTTTATTTTGAGGCAAAACGGCACCGGCTTTCTCACATGACATTCCCAAAAAAGGCCCTGTGGCCCAAGTCTTCCCCGATTGGTCTATATGACTCAACCATTGAGGAATTAAAACAATACAAGGCATCACAAAGCTAGCAGCAGAAGGTAATCCAAGTCCTCATAAAGGGAATCAGTGAAGATGATGAAGGCAACAGAAATGCTTACAACACAGTGAACTGCTCACATTGACTGAGTATGTTTTTGAGATTAACAGTGTGGATCACAGACTAACACAAAAACTATTCTCCATGAGACAACAGCAAGACCTCAAAAACCCACTTTCACTTTCTAGTATACAACCTCCAGACAGATGAAATACACATGTATAATTGATCTATTTTGTTACAAAAAGTATATTTGTATGTGTGTATAGCATAGCACTTTATGGGTTTACCATGCAAGCAACCATTAAATTAAATCATTTTTGGTACTGTAAAAGTGCCATTCAGTGACAATTTGCTTGCCCACCACCACAGAGACCAGGGATTAAGTCATAGGGGTGCAAACCGGCCCACACTGGGCATCACACTGGCATAATTGGCTGTATCTTTGAAAGGAGAGTCAGATGTGAGATTATTCCACTGCAACAGCAACCCCTAGTCCGTGTGGTGGACTGGTGCATGCATCAAATAAATTCTGTGATAGGCTCCAGCTGAGTTCCCTCATCATGAAAAGACACATCACTCATTAATAGATGCACATTAGGGAAAGCAATGTAATTTGATCATGTCCACAAAAAGTCTTAGTTTGAACAGACGGCTAAGGACCAGTTTATACATTTGAGATCCATAGAATCTCCAGTGTTATCATAAACCTGACCTATAAGGATGGAAACACACATATCACTAATTGAATCAGTCTCAGTAATTTTCTCAATTAAAAGTTAAACTGTGGTTAAGATAAATCACACAATTCCTACTTTTAAATGCAAATGATTTCGACATTTCAGACTCTAAAAATTAAAACCACATTTTCTAGAAGTCACTTAAGGCTTAAGTGAAGAGGCAATGCATTAAAATATTTATACTTCAATTAAATACAGCAAAATTACTGTCATAAATATCGCTTGACATCATCATAAAATGGTCATATAAAAATCTACTAAGTAAATCTTTAAATTGCTTGAATATTTGAAAGCTCATGTGTATGTATGAGAGAGAGCCTAAAAGTGGACTTATTCAATATCTGCAATGTTCCACAGACCCAGCCCCCATTACTCAATTGGGCCCTGCAATTCAGGAGCGACTGGCAAGGCTGAAGCATTGAAACATACATAAACACAATTGGATAAACCTCAATGCAGGGACCAACCTACTCACAACATGGGTGTCAACCATCTCTAAATGCAATGCAAACCTCATCCAGAGAAAGCATGGTGGTTTAGCACTGGAAACCAGCACTCAACAACACCTCTGAGCTACCCTAGTTCATTTTTCACCTCTGCTGAGGTGAGGTTTGAGGATGCAAGGCAACAACACCTCCGGTGAACCCGAGGGTCATTCCGGGTCCTGACTGAGTCCTTCTATGATCAGGATGGCTGTGTATTTGTGTACATAGGTATGTACAGTGGTACCTCGGTTCTCGTTATTAATTCATTCCAGAAGCCTTGTCGAGAACTGAAAACAAAGAGTACCAAAGAGTACCCATAGGAAATAATAGTAGATTGAATGAATCTGTTCCAGACCCCCAGAAAATCCACATTGTATAAGGCATTATATGCATTAATGGAGTTGTAGTGTACAGGTGCTCCCTGATTTACGAAGGGGATATGTTCCAGATATGAGTGTTTGGTAGAGTCGTCTATAGTGTATCATAGTGAATGTATGGAAAGAATACTATGATATGCAATGATAAGTAAGTTAATGTTTAAAACACTTACATTAACCTACAGTTGGCCAAAATAATTCACACAAAACTTATTTATAATAAAGTGTTGAAAAATCATGGCATTTAGTGAGTAATGGATTGAAAGTAAAAAATAACCTAACCCCAACACTTACTCTATTGCTGAACTCAGGAAGCTAGCTAAGCTAACTGCAGCCTGTGTTCTGGAGCATTCAATTCCTGTTTTGCTTTCGGCTCTTATAAACTAACCTTTTTAGGTCCCATGGAGACCTTTTTCACTAAGAATACAGTACTGTAGATGTAAAAATAAAGAAAAACACAAAAAAATGGTGGAGTTCTTCTCTGAGGGTTATTGTGGACCTGAATCACTGCGAACTGAATCATGACTCGTGAATCGTGAATTGA
Organism: Ancistrus triradiatus; assembly: GCA_025084515.1. NCBI lineage: Eukaryota > Metazoa > Chordata > Actinopteri > Siluriformes > Loricariidae > Ancistrus > Ancistrus triradiatus. The sequence goes on from JAJAGP010000330.1 coordinate 317,411, forward strand.
GTTTCGGCTGAACTGAGTCGCGCGACTCGACTCATACAAGTTTAAGCAAGCACGCTGAGTACCGAGGAAATGACCAGAACCGAGACAAATTTTTCTAGTCAAAATGGGAAGAGAACTGAACTTGACAAGTTCTGAGGTCGTTGAGAAACGAGGTACTATTGCATTTCTTTTTAGCTGTGTATTAGTATGTTCCTAGGTTTCTTTTTTGCCAGTTGTGTGTTAGTTACAGGTACAGTTACAGGTCTAGTGCACGTGACAGAGACTAAAGGTGATCCTGTTACAATATTCACTTGGGTGTGTTCAGTATTTCTCTGAATGCAATGGGCCGAAACACATATTGGTCCACGCTCTAAAAATATTTTTGTAGTATTTACAAGGTAAGTATATTAATCTTACATTTTATATGATACATTTATATTAGATCTAAACTATGACAGAGGAAGTACACTAAACAACCCTGTTTGAGTGGTATAATTGCCTCGGGCATACACTACCCACAGTGCCTCCTTAGGTTGCCTATTTGCATAAATAACACATCTCAGAGGACATGCAAATGCAAATACCAAAGACGTGGTCGTGATCATTTGCACAGCAGAGTTTAAGCATTTCCATTTTCATTTAACTGCAGTCTGACTCTGGAAATGCAGTGCTGTATCAAGTGGCAGCAGGTAATTACAATAGCAGCTTAACATGGGATTATGACAGTAATTCAGAGACTTCATTGCTTTTAATGTGACCTCTTTAGGCTGTATGTGTATTCTTTGGTGTCATGAAACTAATGAGACATAACTGTGTATGCACAGTACTGCTGCACAGTAGATAATGCTGTAATATATAGTATAATTATATATTATGATATATAGTAAAGCAGATAATTCTGCATTCATAATATTGTATATTATACAGGCATGTCGTTGGCACAGTGTCAGTTTGCTAGCCCACCATGGTGGTGAACCAGATTTGAGTAACGGGGGGGGTGCGTTCTAGCCAGGTCAGGGATTATACAGGCACAGCTGGCTGTGTCTATGGGGGATTCTTTAGCGACCCTGCCATCCCACTCTATTGCACACTTACTCCTGCCCAACAGATTATTTGAAAGGCTTGCTAGGAGAAAGCCTTTCTAGTCCTCTAACCACAAATATAAGCAATTGGAATTTCCTAAATGCTACTGGGACTTTGATAGGAACTGTGTTCTATGGTCAGATGACAAACAGAAATTTAGCTTTTTGGCAACAAACAGTCAAGGTGTGTTTAGTATGAGAAGAAGGGTGACAACACTGCAAAGAAGCTCATACCCACAGTTACGTATGGTGGAGCATGATGTTGTTGGGTAGTTTTTCCTCCAAGGGCCCTTGTTAGGGTACATGACATCATAAAATTTACATTTACATTTATGTCATTTAGCAGACGCCCTTATTCAGAGCGACTTCCAATTGATACAGTCTTACAATGCAAGCAATTGAGAGTTAGACTTAGATTTATCATCTACGCCGCCCAAGGAGGTTGAGTCTTGGTCCTCCCAAGGTTTCTTCCTAGAACTAGGGAGTTTTTCCTTGCCACTGTTGCCCTGGGCTTGCTCAATTTGGGATTGGACGTAGTTATTAGGAGATAATCTAAACTTGTAAAGTTGCTTTGAGACAATGCTCCATTGTAAAAAGTGCTATATAAATAAATCTGACTTGACTTGACTTGACTTGAGAGTTAGGGTCTTGCTCAAGGACCCTATAGTGGCAGAGCTGGGATTTCAACCCTGGACCTTTTGATCCACAGTCCAGTACCTTAACTGCTAGGCAATTATAAATCAAAATCTGTCTGCCTCTGCCAAGAAACTAAAATTAAATCGAATCTTCCAGTAGGACAATGATCCAAAATATATATCCAGTTCAACACAAATTGGTTTACTGACCATATATATATACTCTCTGGAAAAAACTAAGAGGCCACTCCAAATTCCATTCCAGTATCTGATTAATTCCAACACAGCCACCTCATTCGTCATTCTACTTAATGAAGTACTGATTAGGTGATCACCTGAAGGAAATGCTATTCGTTGATGAACAGTACAAGACACGTGACACTTGTTATTTAAATATTGATATAATATATATAAAGTTATAATGATCTACCATTTCTATCACTGGTGATGTGCAGGCATTTCTGTCTAAGCGGGTGTTTAATGCACTTTCCCCTTGCAGTTATTATTTCATGCATTTTAATGTCCAGCCTGGAGCCCTATTGGTTTAGACGTTCTAATTTTGCGGCTGGTTTAAGAGCGCCATCTACTGTACATGGGTAAATTACAGTGCACCATGCACATAAAATGGAAAAAATGCATAATCTGGGAGGAAACTACCTAATTAAACCCCCACCCTCAATACTTGGTGGAGCATCCTGTTGCCTTGACTCTAATAAGCAAATTTGGTGCTCTCATTGAATTGTTGCCCATTCTTCACATGCAACAGCTTCCAGCTCACTGAAGTTTGATGGCTTCCGTGCTGCAAGTGCTTTCTTTATTTATGACCAAATATTTTCAATGGGATTTAACTCTGTGGAGACTGAGAGAGCCACTCCAGAACATTCCAGGACTGATTCCTTAACCAAGCTTTGATTGTCTTGTAAGTGTGCTTGGGATCATTGTCTTGCTAGAGAGCCCAATTATCACAAAGGTTCAAGTTTACCACAGAAGGTATAACATTCCTCCTCAAAATGGCTTGGCATTTCTGTGCTGCTAGTCACAAGGTCAAGATTGCCAGTTCCTGCAACACATAATTTCCCCACATTATCACTGACCCACCTCCATGACTGAGCATGGGGACACTGTTGTATTGGTCTTACTCCTCACCTTTACCACTGATCCATATGACCAAACAGTTCCAGTTTTGTTTTGTCACTCCAAAGAACTGTGTCCGAGAACTCTGCATGCCTATCCAAACTCCTTCTGGCATATCCAGTCAACCCCTCTTGGTCAAGGGTTCGGCTATGAAGTATTTGGATGTTAGGTGATCTTCTTATGGTTGACATTGACACATTTGTCCCAGCCTTCATCAGGTCATCCTGTAAATCTTTTGCAGTAACACGAACATATTTTCTTCATTGTCCTGATGTGATGGTTAAGGTTTTCTCCATTTGCCAAGCATGTTTGCTGGTGTGCCTTAAGTGGCATGGAGTCGATCAGTCTGTGGCACTGCTCAGGTGTTATGGGAGCCCAGGTTGCTCTGATAGTGGCCTTCACCTCTTCTGAATTGTTGGGTCTGGCATATCTTCTTCCTCTTCCTCTTATATATATATATATATATATATCATGTGATTCTCTGATTGGTTACTTAATCATAAAATCATGCAAACTTAGTTACATATTTGAACGCCAGATAGTGCTCTTACTCCACAATAACCCTCTCTCTGGACTTCTGCAGTCTCTGTGACCTTGAGTAGGCCTTGAACAAGGGCTGTAACTTCAAAACCTACTTATTCATAAGTCATGTCCACTTATAAATGAAAATATCACTCTAAATCAATTTGCTTATTTATCAAACTACAAATTATTGAGTAACCTGTCGATTAAACACTAATTAACTAAATCACACATGAACATATGAATAACACAAACTCGAAGAATCGTTTATAAGTGCTACAATGTCAACAATGTTATTTATCACTAGTAAGACATAACAGCGTCAGAAAAGTTCCTGCTTAGCAAAACAAATTAATCTAAAAAAAATGCTTTTGGCTGGGTCTAATCTTATTTGTGTTCTATGAACAAGGTTGGTTTGTGTGTGTGTGTGTGTGTGTGTGTGTGTGTGTGTTACTGTTCAGTATTTTAATTATTAATATAATTAAAATGGGGAAAGAGAAAATGATTCCTTATAGTATCTCTAGCAATGTTCAAGGTCTCTTATATCTTCATATCCCAACTGCAGTTTTGGAACAATAAATATAATAATACAGCTCCATAACCTTCACCGTGGTTGCAACACACCTTGAACACATACCTCAGTGGTGTTCATATAACCACATTACAGCTAAAACAAATAAAAGATAAATATTCCCCTGAGTTCCCAGTGGGTTAGTCATGTTTTAACCCAACTTCAGGTGAAACAGACAAGCAGTATGTTTTCAAATCGGAAATATTATGAATAATTGTGACATGCCAGTATTAGCCAATGCTGCTCTAAAAACTACACCATTCATTTTGTTTGTTCATGTGCTTTCAACTGATAAAGGTTTAATTTAAAGCAATATCTAGCTCTTCTTCAAGTTATAAATCCTTTTCAGCTTTTCAAGCTGTGCAAAGCAGGAGACTGTACATTTCATGAAGTCTTTATAACAACAATGTAAATAAATAAATACTGCTGTTTCATGACATTTTTGTGCACATTCTTTTCTACAACTCCTTTCGTTTGAGGCAAGTATTTGGCCATTTCGGTTTTTAGTGTATCATTGCAAATTGCAAATGTTCCCTGAACATCGTTCCTTTGCATGTCAGTTTAAGCTTGCCTAATGACATCTTAATTCACGTCACTAAATATACCTACTACAGACTGTTTGCTGCTTTGTGTTTTTATTATTATGATTATTAAAACGCTGCATTTATGACTGTAACACCGAGTCGGTGCAAGAAACGTACAGTCCCTTCACTTAGCATCGGGTTTCCTGCAGCGCCCCCTGTCCGTCGCTGGGCGCCGCTTTTGGTTTGGTGGCCAACATCAGACATGTTCGTAAACAATGTCGACGTATATTCACACTTCAGTTTTCTCAGAAAGTTGGGTTCGATATTCTAACTCATTTGCACTTTTTCCATGTATATGTGTTATTTTTTGTGTATCACATACATTTCGGTTCCATGGAACTACCCGAGATACGTACCGTGTAGTTACCATAGCAACATATCTGGACACTGTCCGAATAAACAAATCGAATTTGGTCAGTTTTAATTTGTAAGGAAATCGGATTTGAGAAGAAAAAAATACAGATTTGTGAATCGGCTTCAAGCTGTACTTCGCAGGACGAGCCTTTATCAGCAAATGAGCTATGGCTCTGTAGAGTTGCCAGGCATATATCTAAAATCCTAACGTATGATTGTGCCCACTTAATATGCGGGGAGTACAGGGCCATAATGTGCTGTGCCCCACTAAAATCACGGCAGTAAAAAGTCAATTTCATCCTGGATTGCAGAGCAGAACTACAGGACATGCCATGCATATTCACTACAGGCACTAATTTTCCCATAATTCCCCAGCACCTTTCCAAAAGCTTCTAATGACGCTTCAAACGCTTTTAATCAGAGACTGTATTTTTCCGGTTTTAAAACATAGAGTAATGGACATACGCAAGTATTTAAAAGAAAGTCATCCATGCTGAAGACAAGGTCATGATAACTCATAGGTATATATTTTGGCTAGCCACTTATAACTGTATAACCTACCAAAAGTCCATATTAGACCACTCATTCAAAGTCATTCATTAAACTAGCAAATGCACCAGTTACATTAACATAAAAAACTTAGTTTTAAATCTCTTTATCTTAAACAGCCTTATTTTTTGTGCAAAGTTCTGACCCTATGACTGGCAAGCAGAGGGGTGCAGCTGTGCCCCTCTGATATTCTGTGAGTGCCGCAGTACAACAAGTAGCCTAGAAACGCCCCTGAGAGTTTATATGTGGCTATAAAACAACATTATGCATGTAATCCCCCATTACATGTTATATGTGTAACTGATGTGATAAAAAGGACCCAATTTCATATTCGTCCTGCCTGTCATTTTAGTTGGATTTAAACGTATTTGGCAACCGCGATTTCGTAACACGTCATTACAGAGCGTCTATACCATTGAGTCCACGTGTTTCATTCTTCCATTTTGTGCGTGTGGAGTGGTAGAGAACGTGATGTAGTGTGATCCTAAAACTATCTGTATACTTTGCTACCCCAGTGATGAATATGACACACAAAGAAGGTAGGTTTCATTTCGGTATATGTGTTTTCTTTCTGTAGGCAGGAAGTCCGAAGCCTTGGGATGCAACAACGGTTATGGACTGAGACTCTTGAGACTTAAAATCAGCACCAGGTTTTAAAAACGGGTGAAGGGTAAATGAGAGCTCGGTTGTTGTAGTGCGATCTTGTATTATCGATCTACACTTCAGCTAATACTGTAATGTTAAAGATCTACACTTCCTACACTCCTGTGATGGAAAAAAGTCACACTGATAATGATGAACGTTGCAGCAGCCTGACATGTGCAATGATGACTTCTTTCTTCTGAGGTTATGACCACTGACGCCTTGTAATGCATGTATTACCTGAGCACATGTCTCATTTAGGACAGGCATACACTAGGAAGGAAAAGCGATTTCTAACTGTTTGGTCCGTTTCCCCACAGAATTACGCATGGCCTGGTGTTCCTGCTCAACAACATGGAGGGTGACATCACCCGTTTCTGATAAGCCTCCAGGGTGAGCCTGGCATGAACTAATGTGAAGGTATAAAGGTAGTGCTTGTGTACATGAACACACACAACAAAAACTACTCGAGCTGGATGATATTTACGTTGACTCATGGAGCACGTGCTCTTCCATAGTAGTCAGATAATCTAAGTTTTATTGCCCCATAAACCTGATACTACTTTTGTCAATTGATACAATTTTACAATCCAAGCAATTGTGGGTTAAGGGTCTTGCTCAAGGACCCAACAGTGGCAGCTTGGCAGAGGTGGGATTTGAACCCTGGACCTTCTGGTCCAGAGTCCAGTACCTTAACCACTAGACTTCCACAGTCCCAACAGTTTGAACTAATAGGCTATATGCACAAACGTCTTCCGGATTTCACTCAGCCAGTTCGCTGGCTTTCTGCAAAACGGGAAGTTCGCCATTACGACCTGTCCGCAGTTACCGTGCGTGCTAAAACTGAGTAGGATGGCTTTTTACCCAAGGTCAGTACAAGTCCTCCCACACGTCACAGTTAATGATTTTCACCAGATTGTCAGAGCTGCAACTGGGCTGAGAAACACTGGCTTAGATCATCTGCGAACTAGTTACCAGCAAAAATGGACACTTTACACATTGTAAAAAGCTGTATATAAATAAATCCGACTTGACTTCATAAGTATACTTCACGATACCTATTGTAGAAGCATATGTCTGCGTCAGAAGATGCAAACCTCAAACAGAAGTGTTGTCTCAACGCTCCATCTCTACGGTCAGCCCATGAGCCTACTAGAGTGCTAGGTCGAGGGCTGCAGGATTGGGGACGGCGCAGTAACCGTGATCAGCCAGCTGATTCGCTTCTACTGGCTCCTCATCACCGTGAGGTTTGCCAGATGACCTTTTTCTCCTCTGCCAAACGCTCCGACGTCCGTCAGCGTTCAGTGGCTCAGTGAGATCCTCTTGAAGGAAATGTCGGCTACACACCCTTGTATGATTGGTAACCGCAAACCTTTCCAGACGAATGTTTGAAATCCACTTTTTACACATGTCTTGATCCACCGGAAAGGTATGAAAGCTAAGTACACTTAGAAGAAGCTTCACAGAGTGGTACACAGCAGCGTTCTGACAATCTCTGCTTTTTAAAAGGTCTAAAACTCATGTTCATTAATTGATTTATTGTTTGTTATGAACACAACTGAAAAAGAAACCGTCATGTACAGAAAGGAATTGTATTCACATATGACCGAGCTATATGCTACCATAAATAGTGGATGGGAAGTAAACAAGCTGGCCTATTTAAGTGGATATAGGCTATTCTGTGTAATGGTCTTTTGTATTACACACTGCCAGTTGTATAATGTGTGCTATGATGACTTCTTTATGCTGAGGTTGTAACCCGTGACTCTGATAGCATGTATTACCTGAGCACACACTCTCTCGTTGTGGAAGACTTTGGAGAGTAAATTACTTTTTGTAACTTTATGCCCTATTTTTTTGGCAGGTGAATTGATTCCCCATCTTCAGCTATCTAGCAGATCATCCCTGAGGTATGTCTTTTCCATTAATACAGGCAGGTCTAATGTCAGACACAGATACATAGTTTGGAAATAAATTTTAGCCATTTTTCAAAGAAATGTCCATGAAAATGTACAAGGATGAATCCAACGGACTGAGATAAAGACTAATGGACCGTTCTAGCATGTATTACCTGAATACATTCGGGTTCTCTGTACAAAAGGAACAACCTTTTTCTGAATCCATATTTAATGGGTTTGTTTTTTATTTCCAGCTTTGAAGTACATAATGGTTGTGCCAAATTAGTGGCACCGGACCAATATGTGAATACTTTGATGGACTGGAAATGAAAAGGTATGTATTTAATGCACATCTGAGTGAATACACATTACTTAGACATCATGATATGGATGCTTATTCTTTGCATATATTTTACTGTTGCAGGTAAACGCTGAAAATGGTTGGATCTTCATAAGCTTCCACATTTTGAGAAGACTATGTTGTTGATCTGAAATAAAGTCATCAGCAAACTGATATGCTGGCGAATACAGTCATCAGCCAAGGTTAAATGTACATCATTTTGATCTAGTACTATAAGTTCTGGAAGCTGAATACAGAATGTTGTATTGTTTCCAGCTTAAACAGTTTATGACCAGCATGTGAAGAGGGTGTATATGATTTTATCCTGGTGCTGTGACTGTACAGCATTTCTCTTGTGACAGTAGCCACCTTGGGAAGAATACTGTAAACACTAATGGTTGAATACATTTGTGAAGAATATATCTTCCAATAAAATACATTTTGAGAAGGTTCTTTCTGTGCCTATAGCCACTGACTATTACTAGTAATGAATGTTGTTCAATGTCAAGTCAAGTCAAGTCAGATTTATTTATATAGCGCTTTTTACAATGTATAATTAGTTGGGTAAATATACATATATTGGGTATATATTATACAATATACTGAATAAAAGAACTAAACTTTGTGTGCTGGGACTGGGGCGACTCGGTGGTAAAGGCCCTGGAGTACTGTAACCCCTGTCATAATAGGTATGGTGTGATGTCTGGTTCTTGCCAAAAACTTCTTGGACTTCAGCCCAGAAAAAATCTTGGTGTCTCACCTAGCCTTAAAACATTTTGCCACATGGCATCAGAATGGAAATGTACTGGGTTTCAGTATTTAGAAGACTTGGTTTGCATTGAATTGGTATAAACGGCTCTGGAATGTGAGTACAAAGCAAAAGACCCTTATGAACAGTGGCTTTTTTACCGTAAGCACTCTCTGAGCAGGTCAAGTAATATCATTAAAGGACTTCTCTAACCACCCTAACCATGCATGGACTTTTCAATCAATTCTTTCACCCTCCATTGCGCAGGCAATCTCTAAGCCCTACGTTCTCCCACCCAAGAGGCTAAGAATTTCTTCCTTGAGGCGGTAACCATGCTAAAATCGCCATCGACAGCCATGGCTGCACGCATTACTGAACTGTGCTATCTTTAATATTTTCATTAACCACCTTGCACAATTTGACTGTAAGTATGCTGCCAACACTGTACATCCATCTACTCATTTGCACTATTTCCATATCTTTTTACATAGGGGTACAATGGTACACTATATATATAGATTCTCAATGCTCAGTATCAGGTATTGTAACTCACATCGCCACCTTAGAATAACTTAGCCTAGCTCTATCATCATATGGTGCCCTTGCATACAGCTGTGTAATGTCTAATAAATCAGTGTTGTACTAGATTAACTGAGTTTAGTGAATTTGTAGGTACTGGGGTTTGAATTTTCCACATAACCGACAGCTTTTGTCATATTCCTCAGAATAAAAAGAGCTTAGACTGTGCCAGAATGATTACTATGGGGTGATTGTTTCACGTCTCATGTAAAAAGCTGTAATGAAAAGATTCTGTCCAGCAAGAATCATACAGTAATCGGTAACCTGCCTGTCAAAAAATCTATTACAATCAGAGCTAGGTACACATACATAAATGGCTGCCTGACATTTCTTTTAAAAGCACATTAACATCACAGTCTTTCATGATTACGACTAATCATACCCGAAGGAAGAGTTTGTGTGTCAGCTATTAGTAAATGCTTAGACAGTTAAGTAATCAAAGTATTCTCAAAACAATAACCTATTCCTTTTTGAAACATATCCTGGATTGAAGACAATTACATTAGTATATTCTCACTATATTCTGCTACATTATTACTATCTGTTACCATTATTTGGTAGAACAACTTGTATGCAAATAAAAAAATATGCAGTGATTCTTACATTTCCTTTGACTTTTATTTCATTGCAGACAAGATGAAACCATATTTCATGTTTTGTCTGGTTAACTTCATTTCATTTGTTAACAAACATCCTGCATTCCTGCATTTCAAGCTTGCAATACATTCCAAACACAGTTGGGACAGGGGCATTTTAAGTCTAGTAATGAGGTAAAAACCTAAATAATTATGTCATTTGCAAACATGTGATGTCAACAGGTGATTGTAATCATGATTTGGTACAGAAGCAGTGTCCACGAAAAGCTGAGTCTTTGAGGTGCAAAGTTGGCAGAGGATCAAATATGTGAAAAAAATATTGAAATGTTTAAAAACAATGTTCCTCAAAGAAAGACTGGGAAGGATTTGCATATTTCAGTCCTACCATTTCTGATTTAGCTTGTTTTGCATTAATGTTGCCATCACAGAAGAGTAAATGACCAACAACCTCCGTACACATGACAGAGCCCTGTTTTTGGACTTTTGCTTGATAACAGTCCTGAATAAATCATTTCTTCCAAAAAAAGTCTGGAATACTGATTCGTGGACCACAATACCGTTTTTCCCCTGTGCCGATGGTCTATATACCATGAGCCTCTGAGGCTTGGCTTATGCCCTGGCCTTTACAGTACACTACACACGCAATTCCTCCAGATTCCTTGAATCGTTTGATGATTTATGCACTGTAGATGTAACATATGTACAGTGTGCTTGAAAGTTCTGAACCATTTGGAAGTTTTCTGTATTTCTGCATAGTAAATGACCTACAACATCATCAGATTTTCACACAGATCCTAAAAGTAGATAAGAGAACCCAGTTAAACAAATGAGACCAAAATATTATACTTGGTCATTTATTTATTGAGGAAAATGATCCAATATTAATTTAGTGAGTGACAAAAGATTTAACCATTGCTTTTCATAAATCTGGTTTGATCCCCTCTATGCAGCAAATACTGCACACTAACTGTTGACAGTCCTTCAAACACCGGCTTGGAGGAATTTTAGCCCATTCCTCCGTACAGAACAGCTTCAGCTCTGGGATGTTTGGTTGGTTTTCCCTCACATTTAGCTTCTCGCTTCAGGTCCTTCCCAACTTTCGATTGGATTAAGGTCAGGACTTTGACTTGGCCATTCCAAAACATTAACTTTATTCTTCTTTAACCATTCTTTGTGTTTAGGGTCTTGTGTGCTTAGGGTCGTTGTCTTGCTGCATGACCCACCTTCTCTTGAGATTCAGTTCATGGACAGATGTCCTGACATTTTCCTTTAGAATTCTCTGATATAATTCAGAATTCATTGTTCCATCAATGATGGCAAGCCGTCCTGGCCCAGATGCAGCAAAACAGGCCCAAACCATTTAGGCCTGTTTTGCTGCATCTGGGTCAGGACAGCTTGCCATCATTGATGGAACAATGAATTCTGAATTATATAAGAGAATTCTGATAACCACCATGTTTCACAGATGGGATAAGGTTCTTATGCTGGAATGCAGTGTTTTCCTTTCTCCAAACATAACACGTTTCTTGTAAACCAAAAAGGTATATTTTGGTCTCATCCGTACACAAAACATTCTTCCAATAGCCTTCTGGCTTGTCCATGTGATCTTTAGCAAACTGCAGATAAGCAGCAATGTTCTTTTAGAGAGCAGTGGCTTTCTCCTTGCAACCCTGCCATGCAAACCATTGTTGTTCAGTGTTCTTCTGATGGTGGACTCATGAACATTAACATTAGCCAATGTGAGAGAGGCCTTCAGTTGCTTATATCTACTGTTAGGACTAGTGAAAATCTGATGATGTTTTAGGTCATATTTATGGAGAAATATAGAAAATTCCAAAGGGTTCACAAACTTTCAAGCACCACTGTAAATCCCTTTCAATTGGGGGATATTTGGCCATTCCCAGATGTTGAATCTGTTCATCTGGACATAAGGTTTTGTCGGAGAAACATTTCGTCACTCATCTTAGGCATAAAATCCAATAGAAAATCTGTGGAAGGATTTGAAGAAAGCAGTTTCACTCACCACAACATTTGACTGAACTTGACCAATTCTGAAATCCACAGATTTTCTGTTGGATTTTATGCCAGGACGTTCTTTGGCAGTGAGTCGTTACCATGCTGAAAGGTGAAGCACGTTACTTTAAGTGGTTGATCACTTATCATTTACATTTATGTAATTTAGCAGATACCCTTATCCAGAGTTACTTACAACTGATACAGTCTTACAATTCAAATTACAATTGTGGTTTAAGGGCCTTGCAGCTTTGCAGAGGTGGGATTTAAACCCTAGACCTTTTGGTCCATAGTCCAATACCTTACCACTAGGCTACCATTACATTAATCCCATTCTAAGGGTTATAATGTGTAAATACAGGTGGAAACATAGATTTCATTTATTTTAATGTTTAGGTGGTATTGTGTCAAAAGGTAAGCATTTTGACAGGCTATAGTAATTTCCTACAAGCACTATATAACCTCTCTCAACAGCAGTGTACTAGAACGTTAAAGGAAAATAAAGATGCATTAATTTCAGCTTTAATCAGAAAAAAAATATTCAATTACACAAAAACAAACAATTCTCAACTTCTTGGCTGAACGCCAATGAATATTAGTACAGAAAAAAGTGCAAGAAATTAATGTAATTAGTGAATAATCTACTGAAGAAAATGCATGTCCTATTAATCCATGTTTCTCTCCTCGTTCTCCTCTCCCTCCTGGTAATGGCGATATTCTGGTTTCAGCTCCCAGGTGCTTTTGTGAGGACCTCGGGAATTGTAAACTGCAATCTCACGCAGAATTTCTTTGAGGTAAACCTAGGAACGATTGGAAACATTTATAACACTTGATGCCTTAGATTATGGTCCATGATGATACGGTATGTAGGTACACTATAGAGATGGGTGGATCAGTACTATACAATACTATTGATTCAAGTATTTATTTTTAAGACTATCTTGTCAAAAATATAAAGTATTTATTTATTTATATGTTTTGAATACGTACCACATACTGTATTCTAAGGAAAAGGGAAAATAAGAATAAATAATGGTGCAGTATAGGAATTAGACCTCTCACTCCATTCTACACAAGCACACAAAATCCATCACACAAACTGAAGTACTGTACAAGGAAGGGGCAGTGTGATACAGCTCTGCTCTCCTAAGGCAGAAAACAAAAGTTTTTTACTCCAGCAAACAATAATGAGGCAAAATCTTTGAAAGTCAGATACACAACATGAAAGGCTAAAGGCAGAGGAGAGACAGGGACATGTGGACAGACACTCCAACTGCCAAAGTGAGACAGGATTTCCTGGACTTTTCAGAAAGGCAGACGATATCCAGGTAGCAATATAATATTAGGTTATTAGGTTATTCATTCATTAGGTATTTTGTGCTGTAAAGCGGTTGTTTCCAAAGAGCCAGATAGCTTGATAACTATAATTCATTCTACCAGCGAGTTTAAAGTGGCTCTTTCGCCATCTGTTGGGTCTCCAGTGACCACTGAGATTACTAAAGCTTCTGTCTGGTAAGATTTTCATCCCTGAAATGAAGCATTCTGTGAGGGAACCTCATCTCACCGCTCGTTATCACAGTTTCACTGTGTCAGTTGGAGTATCTGTCTGTCCACATTTCCCTGTCTCTACTCTGAACTATAGCTTCTCATGTTGTTAAATGCTTCATTTATGGGATGGAAAATCCTACCAGACAGATGTATTAGTAATCTCAGTGGAGACTCTACAGATGGCGAAGGAGCCACTTTACACTCAATGCCAGAATGAACTGAGGCAAGTGCATTACTGGCTCTTCAGAAACAACCTCTTTTCCACATGAAATGTACAGTGGTGCTTGAAGGTTTGTGAACCCTTTAGAATTTTCTACATTTCTGCATAAATATGACCTAAAACTATCAGATTTTCACACAAGTCCCAAAAGTACATAAAGAGTAAATAAACCCAGTTAAACAAATCAGACAAAAATATTATACTTGGTAATTTATTTATTGAAGAAAATGATCCAATATTATATATTAGTGAGTGGTAACAGTATGTGAACCTTTGCTTTCAGTATCTGGTGTGACTTGCTGCATGACCCACCTTCTCTTGAGATTCAGTTCATGGACAGATGTCCTGACATTTTCCTTTAGAATTCTCTGATATAATTCAGAATTCATTGTTCCATCAATGATGGCAAGCCGTCCTGGCCCAGATGCAGCAAAACAGGCCCAAACCATGATACTACCACCACCACCACCACCACCACCACCAAGTTTCACATGCTGGAATGCAGTGTTTTCTTTTCTCCAAACATAACACTTTTCTTTTAAACCAAAAAGATCCATTTTGGTCTCATTCGTCCACAAAACATTTTTCCAATAGCCTTCTGGCTCGTCCATGTGATCTTTAGCAAACTGCAGATGAGCAGCAATGTTTTTTTTTTTGGAGAGCAGTGACTTTCTCCTAGCAACCCTGCCATGCACACCATTGTTCAGTGTTCTTCTGATGATGGACTCATTAACATTGGCCAATGTGAGAGAGGCCTTCAGTTGCTTAGCGGTTACCCTGGGGTCCTTTGTGACCTCACCAACTATTACACACCTTGCTCTTGTAGTGATCTTTGTTGGTCGACCACTCCTGGGGAGGGTAACAATGGTCTTGAATTTCCACCATTTCTGCACAATCTGACTGTGTACTGGCGGAGTCCAAACTCTTTAGAGATGGTTTTGTAACCTTTTCCAGCCTGATGAGCATCAACAACTCTTTGAGGTCCTCAGAAATCTCCTTTGTTTGTACCATGATGCATTTCCACAAACGTGTGTTGTGAAGAGCAGACTTTGATAGATCCCTGTTCTTTAAATAAAACAGGGTGCCCACTCACACCTGATCGTCATCCCATTGATTGAGAACACCTGACTCTAATTTCACCTTCAAATTAATCCTAGAGGTTCACAAATTTAAGCCACTCACTAATAGGTAATATTGGATCATTTTCCTCAATAAATAAGTGACCAAGTATAATCTTTTTGTCTCATTTGTTTAACTGGGTTCTCTTTATGTACTGTTAGGAAAATCTGATGATGTCTTAGGTATTTACGCAAAAATATAGAAAATTCTGAAGGGCTCACAAACTTTCAAGCACCACTGTAGTCACTGCATTTTGTTCAAATGTTTAAAGTAACCATGGTATCTGGATATCACCTGCGCCTCTGAAAAGTTTCTGTCAGGAAACTCAGGTTGGAGTATCTGTCTGTCCCTGTTTCTCCTCTGTGTCTGACTTCCAAATGTTCAGCAGGTTAATGGTACTGCCACAGTATTTTTGACATTTGTCACATTTTGCCTCACTATTGTTTATTGATGAAAAACAAACATTTTTTTTATTTCTGCCTTAGAGATCAGGGCTGTATCACACTCCCTCCTGTTTGTACTTCAGTCTATGGGACTGAGATGGATTTCCAGTGTGCTAATACGCAAGCGGTGAGGGAGAAAGGGAATCCTGCATTATTTACAACATTTTGTTTACCCTTCTGCTTAGAGGATACGGTACACATGCAAGCAGATATACAAGTTAATACACCATCAATAAACAGTATTTTATGACAGGAGAAAATAAAGGATGACAGTATCTCACAATATTTCACAGAGAAATTCAACCTAGTCCATGAGTGCTGAAGATTAACCTCTTAGCTTAGTCCACTTATAACTTTAGTTACTTAATATTTTCACAGAATATCCGGATTGTTGACATTTTGCTCCTCTTTCAGCCAACATTTAATCAATACAGGCACACTTTTCATACTAAATCAGTTATCCCTGCCACTATGAGATGATAGGCCCAATTGATACAGCTTCAGGCTCAGCAGCACTCTCTCCCCATTCTCGTATTCCTAGCAATGAGCCGGTCCTACTCCCAAATGAAGGAGGTGAGAATTATTGAGTTGCTTGTTGCCGCCTTCTCTACACAGAGAGTAACCTAATCGAAATGAAGCTGTATAAGACAGATTACTTAGACTGTCTCTCTAGATACCAATTGCATCACCAATCGTTCACACCCCGCTGCCAATGTTCACTTACCTTATATGTTAACATCAGCAGATCTGTTTGCTACAGTAGTGTTTCTAGACTACTTGTAGTACTGGGGCACACAACATTTAGAACTGCTTGCCACTCACTTGTACACAACTGTGCATAACAAATAAGCCTGTTAAACACTAAATAGATTAAGTGATTTATCACTAAAGTGGATGTTACTCTGCCAATGGATGAAAAATGAAGAGCAAATTAACACAAGTTTTTTTTATTAATTGTATTCATTTTGGTAAAGTAACTGAGGCACATACCCAAGTAAAGTGGGTCTGATGATGCACCCGGTTAGCGTCCTTAATCTTACCATTTTTATGGAGGTTTAAATCGACTTTCTTCTAGTGGAAAAGACATGAATTTTAACAAGCTGTGATCAGATGAGGAAATAACTACTTTGTTAACTACTGCAATAGAACAGGTAAGATGTACACAGTAGCAATTATGAGACCTAATATATAGTGGGGCAAAAAAGTATTTAGTCAGCCACTGATTGTGCAAGTTCTCCTGGTTAGAAAGATGAGAAAGGTCTGTAATTTTCATCATAGGTACACCAACTATGAGAGACAAAATGAGGAAAAAAAATCCAGGAAATCACATTGTAGGATTTTTAAAGAATGTAATTGTAATCAGGGTGGAAAATAAGTATTTGGTCAATAACAAAAAAGTTTAAATCAATACTTTGTAACATACCTTTTGTTGGCAATGGCAGAGGTCAAACTTTTCCTGTAAGTCTTCACCAGGTTGGCACACACTGTAGCTGGTATTTTGGCCCATTCCTCCATGCAGATCTCCTCTAGAGCAGTGATGTTTTGGGGCTGTCGCTGGCCAACACGGACTTTCAACTCCCTCCACCAATTTTCTAAGGGGTTGAGGTCTGGAGACTGGCTAGGTCACTCCAGGACCTTGAAATGCTTTTTACGGAGCCACTCCTCCGTTGCCCGAGCGGTGTGTTTGGGGTCATTGTCATGCTGGAAGACCCAGCCACGTTCCATCTTCAGTGCTCTCACTGATGGAAGGAGGTTTTGGCCCCGTTCATTCTTCCCTTATCACCGATCAGTCTTCCTGTCCCCTTTGCAGAAAAAAACCCCCAAGCATGAAATGTTTCCTACCTCCACCCCCGTGCTTCACAGTAGGTATGGGTGTTTTTGGGATGCAACTCAGCATTCCTTCTTTCCTCCAAACACGACAAGTTTTTGTTTTTTTACCGAAAATGTTCTATTTTTTAGTTTCATCTTATCACAACTGATTTTTTCCCAATCCTCTTCTGGATCATCCATATGCTCTCTGCTGGCAAACTTCAGATGGGTCTGGACATGTTACTGGCCTTAAGCAGGGGGACACGCCCTGGCACTGCAGGATCACACCAACCTGCTTGCTTATTGTAGATTCACTCTTCCCAGCCTGGTTTTTTTCTGGAGCCACTCCCTTCATTGCCCCGAGCGGTGTGTTTTGGATCATTGCCATGCTGGAAGACCCACACGGGTTGAGATCTTGCCTGGAGCCCCAGATCGAGGGAGATTATCAATGATCTTGTATGTCTTCCATTTTCTTACAATTGCTCCCACGGTTGATTTATTCACACCAACCTGCTTGCCTATTGTAGATTCACTCTTCCCAGCCTGGTGCAGGTCTAAAATTTTTCTTCCTGGTGTCCTTCAACAGCTCTTTGGTCTTGGCCATGGTTGAGTTTGGAGTCTGACTGTTTGAGGCTGTGGACAGGTGTCTGTTATACAGATAAAGAGGTCAAACAGGAGCCATTAATACAGGTAACAAGTGGAGGACAGAAGAGCTTGTTAAAGAAGTAGTTACAGGTCTGCGAGAGCCAGAAATCTTGCTTGTTTGTGGGTGACCAAATACTTATTTTCCACCTTGATTTACAATTAAATTCTTTAACAATCCTACAATGTGATTTCCTGGATTTTTTTCTCATTTTGTCTCTCATAGTTGATGTGTACTTCTGATGAAAATTACAGACCTCTCTCATCTTTCTAAGTAGGAGAACTTGCACAATCAGTGGCTGACTAAATACTTTTTTGCCCCACTGTATGTTTTTTTCAATAGGAAAAATGACCCAAAAGCTCATGCCACAGTTGAATGCTGCATGTGTGACTCTCGAAAACAGTGAAGGACAGAAAGAGAAGAGGAAGAACATTGGCACAAGCAAGATTTCTCTTCTTTGGATTTGTCAGCATCAGTCTTCTAACATAGCAACTGTGCTTCCACCGTAGGCTATTACAGAAGATCTAAAAATCTGAAATAAACATCAAACATTTACACGTTTCTATAAAAAATAATGTATTAAACCTCAGGCAAAATCTTCTAAATGACTGCCAAGTAAAGAAAGTATTCAAATACTCATTTGCATAAACAGATGTTTGTACTGTTTTTGAGCATTGTATCGTATTCACATCAATTTGTCAAATGTAATTGGATTTTCAAATCAAGTTTCTCTCTTCCTTTCAGATATAGCACCTTAAATGAACTGCCTCTTAAATCGAGCTACAACAAAGGTTTCGACAAAAACATTATCCCTGAGACAACCAATTACTTAAATGTTACCCGACTAATCACTTTTGATAATAAAAAGTAATACATAAGCCTGTTTAGAGCTGGGATAACAGATTTCCATTATAAACAATGGACAGAAGCAACCACACTCACTAGCATGCTAATTCGCAATCTACCAAACACTGCAAAATAAACCTAGACAAAGCTTACATCTTACATAAATGATATTTCTAACATGTTAACACAAAACACAAAGTAAAACCCAATATAGTTGTTTAAAATGACTAACATTTGAAGATTACTTCTCTGCCATCTTGAATGGCTTTACTTCAGATGACTTGTCAGCAGTTGCATTGTGGGATAACCATAATCTGTTAGAATTCGAGTGAAATGAAATACATCTTAGTAGGCAACATTTTAAGGTAGCTACAAAATGGGATGCTACTTCTCTGGAGTGTGCATATGATGCCTTAAAATGCAGTCTAGATAGACAGCTCACTAGGAATGATAATGTTAAGAGAATATCCATTCAAGAATTGTACCATTAAAATTACATTTAAACTGTAAAAGATGACCTTTAGCACATCAGTCTTGCGTCAAATAAATTCAGTGTTATAAACTCATCGACAAAAAAAAACAACTCAGCGAGAAGGAGCTGTTGGAATTTACTAAAATTGATTTGTATGAATATAATGATGATACATGTAAGTGATTACAATATTACAGTGAAAAGATATGTTTATTTGTGAAAACTGTAGAACCGAGGTGGCTCTAGTATCCTGTTGGGCTGCCAACAGCTTGCCAAAGCTGGCATCCCAGCTGGTCCCATAAATGCTCAATTGGCGATAGATCTGGCAACCGGGCAGGCAAAGGAATTGTTGCAATCTGGCAGAGACATTCCTGGGAAACACTTTCTGTGCTTGGGCAAGCATTATCTTGCTGAAATATGCCAGTTGGAAATGCCATGAGACGCAACACGTGGCCACCGGATGTCCTGCACATATCGCTGAGCTTTTAGTATCCCTTGTATCATTACTAACTGTGACCGACTGTCGTATATGATGGCTCCCCAGACGATCACACCAGCAGTTAGGGGAGTGTGTTGCTCCACAGCAAAGACAGGATTGAAGCACTCACCACAAGGCCTCTATACTCAAACCCAACCATCGTCAGATCCCAAACAGAACATGGATTCGTCACTAAAGACAACAAGGTTCCAATCTGTAGCAGTCCTGGTGTCTTGTTCACAACACAACTGCAATTGAAGGCAACAGTGGCTGCCTGTCAATGACAGAACACGTAACTGGCACCACAACAACAAATTACCTTCTTCTAAGCACCTGGAAATGGTCCGAACAGAGACAGGGGTGTGTAGTGAAATGTGCCACCTGTGTCTGGATGGTGGACAATGAAACTGTGGGAGCTGCTTGTGCTTGTTGGTAGATCAAGCCATCCCCTCTACTGCTGGTCTGTCTGGGTCTTCCGGAGCAATGTGTGGGTGCCCTCAGGAAACCACTGCTCCCAATACCTCCTAACAGCTAGGTCAGAACGGCCAAGATGGCAGGCAATTCCTCAAAATGTCCATCCTGCTTCTCTCAGTCCAGAGATGTGCCACCTCTCAAAGTGTAATAGAGTCATGTCTAGCAGTCAATGATCTCCCACCATGAGGTAGACTACCCAAAAGTAGTCTCTGAAAGCTATTTTATAGGCAGCGGGGAATCAGACCAGTGTCTAATCAGACCACACATGTAATCAATTACATATTTGATTGAGGCATACTGTAACTGCCTGCTGAGTTTTGCAGCAATACAACATTTCTATATGGGTGTGATTTTTTTGGTGTGACCCAATGTGATATGGTTTCATGGAGCCCAAAATCCTTGGCTGTGACCCTGTAGCCAAACATTTTTGGAATCACACAGCTTGCATACAAAACCAAGGGAATTAGTATGAACTTCATCAGCCTCCAGTGATATAAAAGCCTATACTCTTCTTAGAAAGCTTTCCACTATTATTTGGAACATGACATTCAAATCAGTTGCTGATGTTGGGCAATAAGCAGTGGCTCACAACTGGTGTTCCAACATTCATCTCAAAGATGCATGTTGGAGTAAAGTTCAGGGTTCTGTGCAAACCAGCCAAGTTCTCCAAATTTGACAACTTTGTTTTAGGCTTAGAGCAAAAAGCCGATGAACTTAACGAACCTATAAAATTGCCACATTGAGAGTCAACCATTTCCCGCTACCATTAGTCTATGCATAGTCCATACCTGTATCCTGCACATTACGAACCTGTTAGCAGTGAATGTGGCAGAAAAAACAGAACCCTAATTAGATGCTGTGTACACACACCAGCATCATCTATTATAGTCTAAATATAACCTTTTTTGTTATAACACTTAATTCTATTAGTGGAGTAGTGGGCTGTAATTAGAAAGCATGTCCACTGGGTGTCTGTAGTTGGCATGTATTTTGATTACAGTACTGTTTTCTTACACTTACCTCCTGCGTCTGACTAGTGTCATAATTCAGCAGTATAGATATGAGTCATTCAACATTTACATCTCATTTTCGACATTTTCATCTCTAGCACAACGAGAAACCAAGATGGTATTTACGTGGTAGTTATCCTTGAGAACGCAGAGCACACTTCACACCGATGATGCAATTACAGTGTGATACAAAGCCTGAGGACAAGCTCTATTCTACAATCAGGGACTGTGACGTCAATACAAAAATATGACTATTTCAGTGCCTTACGCCAACAGGTTTGATGAACTGTACTGAACATTAAAGACAATGCAAAGCATCTATGTTTCAAGTAGCACCTAAGTATTGTGTGTTGGTTTAAGATGGCAATTCAATGAATTTTCACTTATCTAAATACAATGTTAGAGATTTAGTTACCGGTGTTATCTTCTACAATACTGTGCTGGTATAATGGTAATTATGTGTAGCTGTCAGAAGCAAAGCACGTTAACCAGCATGTGAGGGGTTAAATCAGGCTTGGAAATTTAGATCTCTGATGCATAAAATCAAAACAAATCTCTCATTCAGAGGTCATATTCAGAGCCTTATGAAATTGCTGCCCTGTATTATAAAACCCAGAACTATTTTTAAGACACATTTATAAAACACTGCCAAGCACTGAATCACAGCCATACACAGATGTGCCGTTTGCACAGGCAGAGAGGTACATGCATGGGGATAACAGAACATCTATACACAGGGCAGGGCAGAACACGTTGTAAATGCACTTTTAGACAAATTTGTGGTCCTAAATGTATTGAGAAATATATTCCATTACAGTGCATACATATAATATTTAAATGAATATTTTTTCCATGAACATGTGAAGCACCGGGAGGCACGATGGCTTGGTGGGTAGCACCGTCACCTCATAGCAAGAAGGTCCTGGATTCAATCCCCCAGGTGAAGCGGTCTGGGTCCTCCCACAGTCCAAAGACATGCGTGTTAGGTTAACAGGTGTCTCTAAAGTGCCCCTAGCGTGTGAGTGGGTGTATGTGCCCTACAATGGATTGGTGCCATGTCTAGGGTTGTTCCTGCCTTGCACACTTTGCCTCCGGCTAGACCCTGGCTTTTTCCGCAACCCTGATCAGGATTAAGCAGGTAAGAAAATGAATGAATAAATGTGCAGCACCAGCAAGAATGTGAATACACATTGCACTGAAACAATAAATGAACAAGGTTTCCCTCTGAGCTCTCGTGGAAGGCGGACGCACTGTTCCTCGCTCCCTTATCTCTCCTGCTTGGCTTCTTTGTATCTGTCTCGTCTACTCTACTCTACTCCTTAGCACTGCTCCTCAAAGAACAAATTATGGAATTGATTAAATGGTCTCTGAACGCTATTGACACCATCTTCTCATCGAGAAGTTCGGGTTCGGGGGAACCCACATGCCACGACGGAACAAAGATGGCAGGATACGCGATGGACTCATGGGGGAAGTGGGGAGTCGTGTGCCTGGCACCTCTTTCGTTGGAGGACATCCAGGATGTTTATTTATTCGGAACTTTGATTGTGGGGTTTATGCTGATTGGATTAGGCGTTACCCTAAAAGAGTAAAATTAAAAGAGTTGGGTCAGTTGTCAACGGTCCCCAGAAACTGCCCAATTTGATTGAAATGGTGGGCAGAGCCGTTGGAACTCAGACTGTGCATATTAATTGCACCATGGAATCCATCATGGAGAAACTAACGGCTTTGCGAAATGAGGTAAATCCTCAGAGATACATTGGTTCTGAGTGTTAAAAATTTGAGCTCAGTCAAAATAAGTGATTTCTACTCTCGGCTTCCCTGCTATCAGCAACGGCCTCGCTGATAAGAAATTCCTCCAGAGGATCTGCTGCTAAGTACCCACCCCACATCCACTGACTGGTTTTCATTCTGGGCAGTAGGCGCTGTATACTGCCATGTTATCGAGAACTTTGTACAGACTCTTCCTGCTGCAGGAATGTGAACTGACAGAACTTTTTGTCCCTACCCAAACCCAAAACGGCTCCACTCTAAGCTTAACTCCACCAAGACGGCGGGACGGGTCTGCAGGGCGCGCCGTAACGGCTGCGAACACGGATGGCTGCTTGTCGTTTTGGATACTTTTCCCGATACCCACATCCCTAACCAGTGGCTAGTTGTGTGTCTATGTTATGTTTATGCGCTTGTGTGCTGGAAGGAGTTCTCCTTCTTTCCCAATGTGTTCATTATTTCTTGTTTCTTCTAAAAATGCATTGTACTTGTACATGTGTAATGACAATAAATTGAATACCATACCATACCATACCATAGGTTTAATTTACACTAGATTTTGGAACATTGCTGGATGGCATTGGTTCTCCATCAAAATTGGTGAACTCTTTCTTTATGGACCTGGTTTAGGATTGCACGGCAGAACTGAAATCAACAGCTCAGCGTTGATTTGTCGGGGAAAATGATTGGAACTATGGTGGTACAATAAAAATATATTAATGTGAGTCACTGAGGTGTTAACTGTACTGCCACTAATTGTCTATGGATATTCCATGCCATTTGTCAATGGATGAACAAAAAGGTATCATCTTTGTTAGACCAAAAAGACCAGCTGTGCTCAGTGCTGCTGTTAGTGTTACTGTTACTATGGTTACTATGAGAGATGTTTTCATCTGCCTTGTGAAAAGCTCTGCTGACTGTTGGAATTCTGACTTTTCATACAGGGAACAAAGAGGCAAGCAGTGAGCGAAAATATTTAATTAAACAATCAGAATATTTGAAATCAGGCATTTGCAAAACAAGCATTTCCAACACATCTTACCTGGCTCAGAGCTTCCCTCTTACAAATCAGAATGTAGAATAAAATCCAGGTATTCAAACTCCCACTATAACGTGGAATATCTTGACTACCCTAATACATTCCATGCAGAATGAATGAGTGTAATGTTGAGGAGATGGATATAGTTCTGGGTGACATCTTGCCACTCCCAAAATCTCCTCTTACTACTATGGAGCAATCAAAACTAGTTTTATGTAGTGGTTACTTATTAGCTAATTCTAGTGAATTTTGTATAACAGAGACCTGTCCACATAAATGGGCAGGGGACCAGGCTTCACCGGGTGTTGATGTGGAACAGTACATAATCAGTAATACAGTGCTACAAGTAATATTTTTGTTTTCTTCATGACCAATTCACTGGGCACAGGCAAGGGCACACCCTAGAAAGAGCAGGACTCTCCCACACGGATGAGGGAGTCACGTGGCGGGAGTGATGAGTGCTGGGAAATGTAGTGAGAAAAAGTAGTTTTTGTTTTTCACTTTCAATACAATATTCAATAAATTTCTGTACACATGATATTGAACACAGTCTAACCTCGTTTTCTCACTCCCTGTTATTTCGCCAACCTTGTCTCTCGCCACCTGTTATGTTAGACCAGATTTCCCACCATGCACTTTACCTCGAAAAACTGCCAACCTCGGCTCTCACCCTTGCCATTCCTGAAATGCGACACATGTCTTGCCAGCAATTAAATTCTACCCCGCTTAGCCACCAAGATTTCCGACCAGTCAGCATGTGTCACTTTAATCTTACTTTCAGGGTCGCCTTCCATGCTCTCTCCTCAGCTGACAGATCACCTTGCTGATAGATCTTGACCCTGTTCACTCTGCTGATGCCTCGCTGCTAATTGTCATTGCGCTGTTGATGTGTTAATCTCATTGTCAGTCTTTTAGTTGGCCTAAAGCCTACGACACATGATTGACATGCTAATGCGCTGTTTTGAACACTCAGAACTTGCAACACCGGATGATGTACAGCCCCTGTCTGTTATTCATCGCAGACTGGACTTCAAGCACTTCACAGAGAAACAATCGTCAATCATGGACTATTTCTCAAATATGCATACATAAACAGAAACTGTACATATACTTACATGCTTATGTAGATTTAAATGTGATTGTACGATCAAGAGGTCTGCTCAGTAAAACACATTATGCCAGCATCAGGTATGAATATCACTTTGAATGTCTAGTTTTCTGTAACCTCGTTAAGTCGCCAAACTCAGCTATGAAAAAGACGTAGGCAAGATAACAAGATTAGACTTTGTTATAAAAAAGGCTTTATGTTAATTACTTTGTTCAACTGTTGTTAGTGTAAGTGTTTTAAGTATTTTGAAGGTACACCAACTACTCGTGTTTAATATAGGCTACACTCTGATAAATACATTATATGCTAAACTCCTCGATTTACAATAAATTCAACTTATGATGGATTTGTTAGAACGCATCCTCATTATAAATTGGGGCCTACCTGTACTTGAATTCCATTTTTTTTTTTCACCTCAGCAAATATAAAGCTTTTCATTACTGACCCTGAAATGGTAATTTAGAACTGATGGTTCCAGTAACCTCTTCTTTAATTAAAAGTGATTGATTTAACCAATAGGGAAATAGGTCACATGTAATCCTATTAACACTATATATGGTTGAGTACAGAGTGTCGAGTCCCGGCGGGCCACAACCCTACAGAGATTTATTTCTACATTTGTCTGTCACACGTTTTAACACATACTGGCCTTGGTAATAACTTACTGCGTTTGGTTAGACATGTTAAATGATTTTAGGGGGGTGATTTTTTCTGGATGATTCAGGAACATGGTGACTCACCACAGGTTGCTTAGTGATCTCCACAAGGTCCTTGATGTTGTAGTACTGGTGCATCTCAAAAGCAGAGAAGAGCATTTCAAGAACTTTCTGCTTATCAGCCCTGGCTCTCTTGCCTTCTTCTTTCTTTTTCTTCTCATACTCCAGCTGCATACAGAGAACATCTACTGAATAATTAAGTGTGTATATGCATAAAGAAACACAGAGAAAAACAAGATACTTACATTATATGAGTGATTAGACACAGGTCTGTAACTAGTAGTAACTGCCTTGTCTAGCCGCTGAGACAGTCGCAGTGGCTTTGTCGATTCCTCAATCTGCAGTCTGCAAGTAACGCGTATATGGTAGCAGCAACTTAAATAAACATCTGATTTTTATAATCAAACAAAACGAAGAATGCATACTTCTTTAATTTCATGTAGCTTTCACTGACTGCCGGTCTGCATTCAGCACGTTGGACCACCATGCCTTCAAGTGTGAGCTGGGCTTTGAAGTATAGAATAGTATTATTATATATTCATTCTCATATGTGGTAAATATTTAACAATAATTGTATAAAAAGATGCACATTTTCCTGACAGCTCTGCATTTTTAACAACACATGCTGTAATAGTGCCACTTGACAAAATCAAGAAGAGCGGCACAGAACAATACCTTTCAAACGCAAGCACAGTCAATTACAGTGTTGGCATAAAACCTATTTTCAACTTGACATCAGCTTCACAATTTTTGTGATTCAGTTTGGTAACATGGTCTGTTGTATTATAAGCAATGGTCTGGCCCACCAGTGTGGAACTCTCCATTCTACTGAGCAGGGCAGCGGTAGGGATTTTGTGACAGGTTGACGCACGGGGCTAACTTGGACAACTTCGTAGATCTGAGTCCCACTCAGGGCATCTACAATCAAGCATAGCTCCACTCACTCCCTTTAAAACAGCCCCTTTATTAGGTTTTACCAAAAGCTACCAACAGTTGCTGTTGACCTTTCACAACTGTACCACAGAAAGCATACTCATATACTGCATTGCAATTGCAGCTGCTGACTGGGTAAGCTACAAACCTTAGAGAACAAAGTCATCTTTGCCACATCCTGTTTGATATTATTCCATATTGACAAAAATTATGTAGTTCCCCATTCTGATTAGTGATCTCACTCATTTCAGACACATTCAACTACAGTGGGGCAAAAACGTATTTAGTCAGTCACTGATTGTGCAAGTTCTCCGACTTAGAAAGATGAGAGAGGTTTGCTGTTGAAGGACACCAGGAAGAAAATTACAGACCTGCAGCAGACTGGGAAGAGGGAATCTACAATAGGCAAGCAGGTTGGTGTGAATAAATCAACTGTGGGAGGCAATTGTAAGACATACAGACCACTGATAATCTCCCTCGATCTGGGGCCCCCACGCAAGATCTCATCCGTGGGGGTCAAAATGATCATGAGAACGGTGAGCAAAAATCCCAGAACTACATGGAGGGACCTGACAAATGACCTGCAGAGAACTGGGAACCAAAGTAACAAGGATACCATCAGTACAACCACTACGCCGAGAAGGACTTGGATCCTGCAGTTGCCAGGCGCTGTGCACCCCTCCTTAAGCTCCTCATGTCCAGGCCAGTCTGAAGTTTGCCAGAGAGCATTATGGATGATCCAGAAGAGGATTGGGAGAATATCATGTAGTCCCCTGATGAAACTAAAATAGAACTTTTTTTTGGTAAAAACCTCAACTCGCCGTGTTTAAGGCAGAAGAAATGCCGAGTTGCGCCACACCTACTGTGAAGCATGGGGGTGAAAACATCATGCTTTGGGCCTGTTTTTCTGCAAAGGGGACAGGACGACTGATCCGTGTTAAGGGAAGAATGAACGGGGCCATGGATAGTGAGATTAAGCCAAAACCTCCTTCCATCAGTGAGAGCATTGAAGATGGAATGGGCCAAGATGGAATGGGCCAAAATACCAGCTACAGTGTGTGCAAACCTGGTGAAGACTTAGAGTAAACGTTTGACCTCTGTCATTGTCAACAAAGGTTATGTTACAAAGTATTGAGTTGAACCAAATTTATTGACCAAATACTTATTTTCCACCATAATTTACATTTAAATTCCTTAAAAATCCTACAATGTGATTTCCTGGATTTTTTTTCCTCATTTTGTCTCTCATAGTTGAAGTGTAGCTCTGATGAAAATTACAGACCTCTCTCATCCTTCTAAGTAGAAGAACTTGCACAATCAGTGACTGACTAAATACTTTTTTGCCCCACTGTATAGTCTGACTTCGTTATCTTATCCTAGTCTGTTTCATGGCTATTTTTGGTGAGAGACCAGTTTGGCAAATTAACAATGTTACAAAAAAATAGATTGATGCGGACATGATGTGTTTTCACTGAACAGCCCTCGTAATAGTTTAATCACATTTATAAGTGTACATAAACATGTACGTACATGTACAGTTTCTATTCATTTACGTAAATTTGAGAAACAGTCCATGACTGACAATTGTTTCTGTGACATGAATCCCATAAAGTCCAGTCTGCGATGAATAACAGACAGGAGCTGTATATCATCCGGTGTTGCAAGTTCTGATTGTTCACAATAGCGTATGTGTGTGTCAGTCATGTGCCGTATACTTTAGACCAACGAAAAGACTGACGATGAGACCAACACATCAACGAAGCAATAACAATTAGCAGCGAGGTATCACCAGAGTGAATGGGGTCAAGGTGAGCTGCCAGCTAAAGAGAGAGCAGGAAACATGACCCTGTCAGTAGGATTATAGTGACACCTACTGACCGGTCTGAAATTTTGGCAGCTTAGCGAGGTAGAATTTCATTGCTGACACATCTCAAGAATGGCAAGAGCCGAGGTTGGCAGCTTTTTGAGTTGAAGTGCATGGAGGGAAATCCGTCCTGCCATCACAGGTGGCGAGAGATGAGTTTTTCAAGAAAACAGGGGGTGTTTTTATGCTGTACTAACAAATTTATAGTATGACAAATAGGTATTGAATTTTCATAGACGAATAGTGGCAGCAGAATGGGTTATACAAAACCTGTGACTCTCAATATTCCCTAATGTTTCCAACTCCTCAAAATGGCAGTTCATCACCATTCTGCCCTACCTAACTAAAAAAAAGTCCATAAAGAATTGGTTTGCCAACTCAAAATTTGACTGGCTTGCACAGAGCTAACTCAATCTGACAACTCTACATCTGAACTGGCATGTCAAATATGAGCCAGCACATATTACCCAACGGACCTCACATTCATGTGTCAAAATCTAGTGGAAAGACTTCTCAGAAAAGTGAAGGATGTTGTAGCAGCACGGTTGAGGAAAAACTCCTCACTAATAATAAAACCCATATATATGGATCTAATGTTTGACCATTTACAAACTCTCTGAGGCTTCAAGACTGTAGAATAGCTCTTTACCCAAAGTGAGCACCTTTTTGAATCATATTTTCAAAATCCATTCATAGCTTCTGACAGTTTGGACCCTTTATACATTACATTTCTGACCACTTCTTTCCCATATGCAATCATTAGATATTCAATACCTAGTTTCACTGTTATTGTTTACTAGTACTGTCTAGAAATCCTCTTTTCTCCACAGCTTTTCTCTACTTTGCTTTAGTAACCTAAGCACCGAGCTCTCACCACTATAGCCTTGAATACTTCCACTTCTTGTGTGGCAAAAAATATACCTTCCCAAACAACCACACCAACTGATGTATTTAAATTCATGCATGTGCATTGTTGGTTTCTTGATGTGATGTTTTCACTTCTTTATTATTTTGGACATGGACATTTAAAAGACTCCCAACCATGAAAACCTGTTAATGGAATCGCAAATCCACCCACAAAATCCATCAGTGGATGTGCACACAATTATTAGTAACTACTGTATGATGAGTGCAGGAGCAGTTGTTGGAGTGACTTAATAAATACGCCCACATAAATTCCTTAACTTCCTAACAGAGAACAAAAGGTCAGGGCTACTACAGTTCATATAGTATTTATCTTGCCTTAGGCATAAAACACTTACTTCTGTGTGGCTCCCTGCTGTTCATCAACAAATATTGTCAAAGAAACAATATCTTAAAGCTGCCAGTTATGTAGCAGAGGCACTCACATCCACACTGAATGTTGATGTTGGGGGTGGCATGAGCTGTGGGCTGCCATACCACTGTTAAGATGCTGGTAGGGTTAGAGGTCAGCCATCCACCCACTCACAAGTTCCCATCCACTTTGCTCTGCCACTGTACAAAACCTGCCAGTCCTAGCATCCTAAGCCAACAGCAGGACACACTTAACAACCTACGTACTCAAGCACCTCCAATCCCCAGACATCTCAGCTCATCTGCATATGCCCGCTGAGAAGAAAGGCTTCAGAGTGGTTCTGCACTCTCATCAGCTCATTCACCTCTTATTTCTTACATCTACAACAGTATTTTGTAGAACAAGAGGCACAAACAGAGCATTTCATAATGATTTTTGCAGCAATTGATTTATTCATTGGGATTAAACTGTCAGTTTCACAGTCCACAGTGCATATTGCCCTCATTTATTTCAAGCTCAAATCAAATTAGATGCTGAGGACAGGGTGTCACCCACAGTTGGGAGCTGAAAATAAGGAGAGGATTTGGGAAATGACACAGAAACCACACAGTCATCAGAGGATTCTTCAAGAAAATTGTATAGGTAATCTTGATTATCCATCTCCCTTTTTTGTAAAGTTATGTCTTAATTCATATCACCACCCACTTCCTACACACTTTATGCAATGATGGTCAACTGCCATTTGCAGTTTCGAATGGCAAATCGCTCATATGAAAGTCCTTCCTTCAACAAGTGCCGATCAATAACTCCTCAGTATACTGTGAATAATTTAACAGTTAACATTTATAGAAGTTCTTAGTGATCACCCTTAAAGATGTAAACTTATGGTAGCATTTAACATTAAGCTGCATGTACACCCATACATAAAGGATTGAACTGAGGGAAGTCAATGACAAATAGTCTTACAGTGGTGCTTGGACGTTTTGAACCTTTTGGAGTTTTATATACAGGCAATATATAGTTTGTGTGGGTGTCTGTACACACACAGTGGACACGTTATTAGGTACACCTTGCTAGTACCAGCTGGTACCCCATGTTGCCTTCAGAACTGACTTAATTCTCCATGACAGATTCAACAAGGTGCTGGAAATATTTTGGTTCATACTGACATTGTGATATCAATCAGTTTGTTGACTGCACAACCATAATGCAAAACCAGTCATGAGGTGATCTGAGCTTTGTGACGTTTCACCTTATCCTGCTGGAAGGAGCCATCAGAAGATGGGTATACTGTGGCCATAAAGGCATGGACATGATCAGTATCAGTACTGGTATTAAGGGGCTAAGAAAATATCCCAAACACCATTACACCACCACCAGCAGCCTGAACTGAAATTCTAACCCTACCGAATGTCAGAGCAGAATTCAGACTCGTCAGACCATGTACCATTTTCCAATCTTCTGTTGTCCAATGTTGGTAAGCTGTTTCTCTACATACTTTGTTAGTCCCCTTTACACTGTACTCTGATGGTGAAGATCCCAGGTACTATTTGGGTGGTGGATCATTCTCAGCACTGCAGTGACACTGATGGAATTACCACTAAAACTTAAAGTACATGATAAATAGAAAAATATACAACACAGATTTTTGCATTTTCCACATTCAGCTAGACTGTGTACAAACGGAGGAAATTCAAAATCACTATCCTCACCAGGAGTGGCTAACCAACAAAGAGCAAGGCATGTACTAGTTCATGAGACTAAATGAACCCAGGGGAACTTCTAAGCCACTAAAGGCATTTCTCACATTGGTTAATGTTCATGAATTGGATTGGACTCATTTGTTTATTTAATGTTACATCAGAATCAATGGATTTTCAAGCCACGAGTAATTTTGCATCAGTACTAGTCAGACACATTCACACTGGCACTTTAGCACAACCAGGTAACCTAACGCATGTCTTTGGATTGTGGGAGGAAACACAGATAATGAGAAGGATATGCAAACTCCACAGAGGCAAGTCTAAGTCGGGATCGAACCAAGGATCTCTGGAGCCATGTGGCGAGCACGATAACCCCTTAGCGCCAAATTCTGAATTGTACCAACAACGTCTAAAGTAAAATGTTAAGGAATCGGTCAGTGAACTGATCTCAAGCAAACATGAATCGTGCAACAAGACAATGATACTATGAACACAAGTCGTTCTACCAAAGAATGGTTATAAAGAATGGCTAAGTCAAAGTCCTGAAATTAATCCAATAGAAATAGAAAATATGGTAGAACCTGAAGCAAGCACTTCATGCACGGAAACTCATCAACATCACAGTGTTGAAGCTGTTCTCTATGGAGGAATGGGGTAAAATTCTTCCAAGCTGATATGCAGGACTGATCAACAATTACTGGAAATGTTTAGTTGCAGTTATCGCTGTACCAGGGGGTGACACCTGATACTAAGAGCAAACGTTCATAGACTTTTTCCACTCACAGATTTATAATACTAGATCATTTGCCTCAATTAATAAATGTAATATTCAGGGAAATCAATGAAAATCTGATGATGTTTTAGGTCATATTTATGCACAGATATAGAAAATTCTAAAGGGTTTCCAAGCTTTCAAGCACCACTGTACCCTGTTCACAGTTACAGTAACAAAACCACTTTAAGCTTAAAAATGTGTAATACATTATATGAAAATAAATTTTGTTGCCAGCATTGAGTACCACTCAACATTAGTCACATCTATCTTAGTCGTGATAAAAAAAAAATATTCTGTACAGATAAAAGCATGTCCACTGATCCAAAACAGGAGATAATTAATGCACTGTTAAATGTAAATTTAAATAACTGCTAAATCCATGTTATTGCACATTCCAGAAAAACTGACCATCATGCCAGTGCTATAGGATACTCTTGATATGAAAATGAACAGCTTGAGGAGACACAGAATCACAAGCATATAGCGGTAAAATAAATAAATACATTTTACATACCATTCTTAAACCTAGAGACAAATTTAGACAATAATGAATGACAATTTATCTACAGATTTTTGGAAAACACAGGGCTCAGATCCTGGACAGCATGTCAATATAATATTTACCAAACACAACACCGAGTGTTGTGACACGTTCCACATTAAACATTTCTGTGACTTTTACCATACCATAGTAACTCCTCTGTCCATTCGGACCATAAGTGATATGATTCATTGCTGTTGCTCATCAATGAGGCTTGGATGCCACATGCTGTCACCATTTTGAGGTTTGTCTCTACTTGAATCACTAAGCAGACCACTATAAACTGCAGATGAGCAGTAATGTTCTTTTTGGAGAGAAGTGGCTTTCTCCTTGCCACCCTGCCAAGCAAGCCATTGTTATTCAGCGTTCTCCCGATGGGGGACTCATGAACATGGGCTAATGTTAATGTGAGAGATGAGTTAGTTGCTTAGAAATTACCCTGGGTTTTTGTGAACTCGGTAACAATCTTCTTAAATTTCTTCCATTTCTACACAGTCTGTCTGAGTGTGGATTAATGAGATCCAAATAGTTGGTAGAAGGTTTTGTAACCTTTCCAGCCTGATGAGCATCAACTGGTCTTTTAATGGGATCCACAGAAATCTCCTTTGTCTGTGCCATGATACACTTCCACAAACATCAAACAATTGACAGATCTATGTTTTTTAAATAAACCAGTGTGCCCAATCTCACCAATTGTCATTCCACTGATTAACTTTTTGATTGACTGATTTTCGTTAACAAATATAAGCTCCCCTAACAAAAAAAAAAAGGTTTAATGTGGTACTAACTTCAGGCTTCGGCATATGGTGTTGCATTAGGATGATCTGGCTATATAAATCCCTGTGAGGTGTGCGATGGGATGCATATATTGAGAAGAGGTGGTACAGTGCAGTGAATGTCTTGTGCGATATATTTGGAAAACAGGTCAGAAAGCAGAAAGGCCATACTCTGAAGGAAGTAGCTGAATTTGCAGGAGTATCGAAGCATGTGGTCATACAGGTCTAGTAGCAGTGACAAAAATCCCAGTCTATAGGAATATCTCGTCAAATTGGAGCCAAATAACAAAACTGATGGACAGGAGCAGCCAGATTGTTTCACGGCTTGTGAATAAAAAAAAAGTCGCTATGCTTCCAGACAAGAATTGCTTCAAGAAGTCAATGCAGGTCCCACACAAACAAATTTCTGAAAGAGCAATCCGCATTGAACTGCATACCATGAACATATGGAGCAGAGTGGCACACGATGCCTTTTTTTTTTTTAAAACAAAGTTTCCCGGTTACAGTGGGGGAAAAGACACAAAAATTGTTCATGACTGGAAACGTGATATCTGTTCGGGTGATTCTCGATTCTGCCTGTATATGTGAATGATGCTAGGCATCATGTTCATCTCAGGAAGCTTTCAATTATTACTGCGTGCAAGGCGTGGTTCAAGTTGGAGGAGGTTCTGTGATGTTCTGGGGGTGTTTTAATTACACAGAAATGGGTCCTTTGGTCATTTCGTTCCCTCTGCTCATTATGTTACAGAGGATACCATTCCTGTCCCTGTATTCCAAGATGACAATTCTCATGTTCACAGGGTTGCAAATGTGACTGGCTGGCATGATGAACTTTCAGGAGAGGTCACTCATCTGGCCCCAACTCCCCCAGTGTGAATCCTCTTGAAGGCAACAAATCGGAAATCTGGTCCACACAACTAACCATTCTTTAAATGAAATAGTGGCTGAATTAATTTTTTGTCAGGTGAGCTTGTGAACCATGTACATCTTTGTCTCATTAATTTAATTGGGTTATCTTAATTGGGTTAGCAATCGTTTAGTGAAAATCTGATGACGTAAAAAACACAAACATGCATTCACACACACACAATTGGCCAAACTTAAAAACCACCTGGTGCGTAAAAATGTTTAGGTAGGTGCTACAAATTAGTGCGTATGAATTCCCGGATCCGTGGTTTCACAGCAGAACGTTACTCTCCATCACCATCTTGTCCTTCTCCAACAACGCATCCTGGTCCCAGGCAACTAAACAGTGCATGCTGTACCTCCCGCATCCATGTGATGGAAAAGTCAGTCAATTCAATCAAGTCAAGTCAATTTATTTATATAGCGCTTTTTTTACATGGAGCCTTGTCCTCAAAGCAACTTTAACAGTTTAGATTATCTCCTAATCACATCGTCAATCTCAAATGTGACAACCTATGCGACCGTGGCAAAGGAAAAACTCCCTAGTTCTCTAGGAAGAAACCCTTGGTAGGCCCAAAACTCAAAAGGGACCCAACCCTCCTGGTGCGGCGTAGATTTAAATCTAAGAGGCAACTAAAGTCATGAGTCCAAGTTTTGGGAGCACAAGTGGGACTAATCTCGATCAGATGACGCTGCATTGCCTCCAAGTTAGAGTTTGCCACATTTGATGCCCATTGGGGTAAGGGATTCTTGTGATAGGAGTTAGCACGTGAGGCACTCATCAGTCTGTGAATAATGCATCTGTATAACCAGCAAGGGGGTGTTCCCCTGTGTGCTGTGACACATTCCTCCTCCATAACCAGCATTAAACAATTTCCTGTCATTTATACCAGCACAGTAGTTCTTCTGCTGTTCGGACCAAAGCAATATAATTCTTTGCGTTCGCACACTGATGAGTCTTAAACCCACACCCGTCACGCTTTGTGGTTGGTCCTACTCAGACTCAGTCCACCATCGGTAGGTACTCATCACTGCTACTGGGAGCACAACCACAAGCCTTGGTTGTTCAGGAGTTTACTCCTGAGTCAGTCCTCTGCCCATAACAATTTTGTCCTTTGTTAACTCACTCACTCAGGTCCTAATTACACATACCAGCATACACATATACATTGGGGAAAACCCAACTATTAGAGTAGACATCAACTGGAGTGGCAAGTTCTCCTCCGTAAAAGATGAGAGAGGTCTGTCTGTTCATCATAGGTAACAAACACCCAACTATAAAAACCAAAATGAGAAAAAAAATCCAGGAAAATCACATGTAGGATTTTTTAAGAATTTTAATTGTAAATTATGGTGGCAAATAAGTATTTGGTCAATAACAAAGTTCAACTCAATACTTTAACCCTAATACCTAACCTTATAATGAATCCTAACCTTTGTTGGCCAATGACAAGAGGTCACCTTTTCCTGTAAGTCTTCACACACTGTAAACACACACTGTAGCTGGTATTCTGGCCCATTCCTCCTCCAAGCAGATCTCCTCTAGAGCAGTGGATTGTTTGGGGCTGTCATGGGCAACAACGGACTTTCAACTCAACGCTACATGGCCCCCGTT
Source organism: Ancistrus triradiatus (assembly GCA_025084515.1). NCBI lineage: Eukaryota > Metazoa > Chordata > Actinopteri > Siluriformes > Loricariidae > Ancistrus > Ancistrus triradiatus. The sequence goes on from JAJAGP010000330.1 coordinate 353,721, forward strand.
CATCTTCCTTTAACACGGAGCAGTCGTCCTGTCCCCTTTGCAGAAAAACTGCCCCAAACGTGAGGTTTAAAAAACCCCATGCTTCACAGAAGTTATGGTGTTCTTTGATGCAACTCAGCATTCTTCTTCCTCCAAAACATGATGATTTGAGTTTTTTTACCAAAAAGTCCTATTTTGGGTTTCATCTGACCACAGATATTTCTCCCAATCCTCTCTGGAATCATCCTATGCCTCCTGGCAAACCCTCAGACGGGCCTGGACAATGTACTGGCTTAAGCGGGGAGACATCGTCTGGCACTGGACACCGGTAGATCTTCTGAGTCCCTCTTCCGGCGTAGTGTGGTTACTGATGGTAATCTCTTTGTTACGTTGGGGTCCAGCTCTCTGACCGGTCATTCATCAGGTCCCCCCTCCCGTGTATTTCTGGTATTGGTTCTCACCGTTCCCATGATCATTTTGACCCCCCGGGATGAAGATCTTGTTTGGGTCCCAGATTGGAGGGAATTTATCGATTGTCTTGTAATGTCTTTCCATTTTCATACATTGCTCCCACACGTTGATTTATCACACCAACACACCCACCCTGCTTATCTATTGTAGATTCACTCTCTCCCACCCTGGTGCAGGTCTAACAATTTTTCTTCCTGGTGTCCCTTCAGCAGCTCTTTGGGTCTTGGCCATGGTTGAGTTTGTAGTCTGACTTGTTTGAGGCTGTGGGAAAGGTGTCTTTTATACAGATAACGAGGTCCAAACAGGTGCCATTATTACAGGTACAAGTGGAGGACAGAAGAGCTTCTTAAAGAAAGAAGTTACAAGTCTGTGAGAGCCAGAAATCTTAGGCTTGTTTGTGGTGACCAAATACTTATTTTCAACCTGATTTTACAATTAAATTCTTTAAAAAATCCTACCATGTGATTTCCTGGATTAGTTTTCCTCATGTGTCGCTCATAGTTGAAGTTTCACCATGATGGAAAATTACAGACCTCTATCAGCTTTCCTTCTAAGTAGGAGAAACTTGCACAATCCGTGGCTGACCAAATACTTTTTTTTTGCCTCACTGTACATATGGTGTTGTGTGTGGTTGTGTGTGCGCATTATGCAATGATATGTAGATGACATGTAGTAATAGCCATTTCCCACTTTTTTCAGATGGTAAGGTTATTGCTTTGCTAATGCTCGTCCAACAGACCAGTATAAAATGGCATTTTAAGTACTATAAATAATTTGAAAATGTAATTGTTGTTTTGTGTAAATACTGTCAGAAATTGCGAATAAACATTCGCTGTGATCAGAGGATACTGATTAAATTATTCACATTTACCAACATTAAAATGTCACTCTTCTCTCATGTCTGACTTGTGCTTCCCGCATCTTCTTTTTTTGTTTCCATGGTTACAACATAAACAAGTGTTACCTTCAACTACTTCGTTACAGACATCACCTGTTGCGTAAGTACTTGCAATGTTTTGGTGGCGATAAATACATTTGTTAAAAATATGGCAAACGTAATAGATATAAACACAATTATTACTTGTCTTGTTTAAGATATTGTAAAAATACAAGATTGGGATTTTTTTTTATGAATTGCTCACTTTTTATCAATGCAGAGAAACATATAGTCTGGGCTGGGGACAGTGCCAAAGTAGCAAAGTATTTAATGTTTAACACTAAACACAAATGGAAATTATAATGATTTTGGTGCAGAGGTTTTCTGGGTGATGCAGTGAATGATATATTTAATACCTAAGCTCTTTATTTTATAATATATAAGTATTTCTAACATGAATTTATAACCTCAGAACAGTTTGCATTAACATAGAAAAATCGCTGTCAAATTTTAATTCTAGTTGTTTAAAAGCTTTAGTATTGGAATAGTACTGAGTATACACATTTAGACTGGCACAGACACAGTACACGAGGAACTACCCAAGTGAAAGTGAAGATGAAATCTGTTGTTTTTTTAAGCAAAGAAATTTGTGGGCAGTAACGCAGTAGATTTACTTGAGTACTACACTTTACCGAAGTATTATATTTTTCGCAAATTTATGACTTTAACATCACTACATTTTAAAGGCAAATACTGTACTTTTCACATAGAAGAAGCTTCAAAAGTCAGTAAATAATTTTTCTTCTCTAAAACATGACAAAGACAGCCTATTAAGAATTAGTATAATAGGGTCACATCAAGTCCTTGATTCCTCAACAAGCATTTCTGAATTTGAACATCAGTTCATTTGATTGAAGAATGGAGAAATGAGACAGCCCCTTAGCGAGGGGCCTTGGAACCCATGGCCATACCCCGCAATCATGTTTCACTTTTCTGAACAGATTAAATATTCGTTTCATTTTAAATGTTTGATTTGTTTACCTCACACAATTAGAATAGTTGTCTGTGCCTTTAGATTAGAGAAAACCATAGGCTGTAAACGTTACCGATAAGAGAGATCTCGAGGATTGACAGTATGGTAATCATAACAAACTGATTGAATATTTTGATTTTGGTCTTGCCATTTACATTTTTGCCTGGTAGTAGAACTGTTGGGTAGTTATAAAGCTACAGTTGTGGATTTTAATGTGTAAAGCAGGTTGGATGATTACTTTTTTCTTTTATTTAATGAACATGTAAGTTAATTTTAAGTCCTTTATTATTAGGGGTATTAAGTACTGTAAGTGTTGTGGCAATATTACAACAATGGACTTGTAATACTTGGGTATTATTAAAAGCAAGTACTTCTGTACTTTAACGTGAGTAAAAATCTGATGGTACAACTTTCACTTGTATGGAAGCAACATTTGACATCAATAGTATCTGTACTTTGACTTAAGTAATGAAGTTGTGTACTTTGTCCACCTCTGTTTATCCTCCATATTTTGGCTACAATACACACGTGGACAAAATTGTTGGTACCCCTCAGTTAATGAAAGAAAAACCCACAATGGTAACAGAATCCTTTCATCTGACAAAGTAAGAATAAATACAAAGTCTATGAAAATGAACAAATGAAAGTCAGACATTGCTTTTCTCATCAACCATGCCTCAACAAATTATTTAAAAAATAAACTATTAACAGGCCTTCCAGAATGATTGTACCCCCCTGAGAAATGTGAGACCCAAAGGGGACATGTTAAATCACTAATTAAGCATCACAGGTGTCTAACAATCTTAGTAATACAGTCCAGGGGTCCATATATAGACTTCAGTTAGTCCACTGTGGCTGTTTGGTGACAAGGTGTGGTACCACACGCAACAGGGACCAGAGGAAGCAAAGGAAAGAGCCTGCTCAGGACATTAGAAAGAAATTATAGACAACATGTTACAGGTACAGGTTTAAAGAGCATCTCCTCAATCATCTTGATGTTCCTGTGGTCTACCGTTGCATATATTATTCAGAAATGTACAGACCCATGGGACTGTATCCAACCTCCCTGGACTTGGACGTAGGAGGAAAATTATGACAAATCAAAGAAACGGATAATACGGAAAATGAAGCACAAGAGCCAGAAAACTTCTAAGAAGATTAAAGTGAACTTCCAGCTCAGGAACATCCGTGTCAATCGCACCATCCGTCGATGTTTTGCGCCAAAGTGGACTAATGGGAGCGCACCAAGGAGGACACCATTGGTGAAAACAAAACTAATAAAGCCAGAACTGAATGTGCCAAACTTCTAATGTTTACAGCCTACAAAGCCTCTGGAAGAATGTCTTTATTGGCAGATGAAACAAGATGGAACTTTTTGGCAATGCACATCAGCTTTAATGTTCACGAGAAGACGAAAAACTGAAGCATAATCAAGAAAAGAACACTGTCCCCTACTGTGAACATGGAGGGAGGCTCTGTTATGTTCTGGGCTGCTGTGCTCTCTGGCAAGGGTGGTCTTGAATTGTGCAGGGTACATGAAGTCCAAATCTATCAAGGAATTCTAGAGAGAAATGTGCTGCCCAGTGTCAGAAAGCTTGGTCTCAGTCGCAGGTCGTGGGTCTTGCAACAGGATAATGACCCAAAACACACATCTAAAAACACCCAAGAATGGCTAAGAGGAAAACACTGGACTATTCTGAGGTGGCCTTCTATGAGCCCTGACCTAAATCCTATTGAGCATCTTTGGAAGGAGCTGAAACATGCCATCTGGAAAAGGCACCCTTCAAACCTGAGACAACTGGAGCAATTTGCTCATGAGGAGTGGGCCAAAATACCTGCTGAGAGGTGCAGAAGTCTCATTTACAGATACAGGAATCGTTTGATTGCAGTGATTGCCTCAAAAGGTTGTGCAACAAAATATTAAGTTAAGGGTACCATCATTTCTGTCCAGGCCTGTTTCATGAGGGTTTTTTTTTTTTTTTAATAATTCTGTTGAAACACGGTTGAAAAGCAATGTCTGACTTTCATTTGTTCATTTTTATGGACTGTATTTATTATTGTTTTTGTCAAATTAAAGTTATTTCTGTTACCATTGTGGGTTTTTCTTTCATTAACTGAGGGGTACCAACAATTTTGTCCACGTGTGTATAATGGCATTGATCAATGGATGACGAATGGCTAAATTCATAGTATGTAGGTGACAGTGCTGGCTGGGATGAGCAGGAGTATCACCTCTGAGCCCATTAGCTGCTAAACATATTTGCCCCTAGCTTTATCAACGGTGCCAAAATTCTGGAACTGACTGTAATTCTGATAGCAGTAATGGACTTTGTTCAACCGCTAACAGGGCACAAAGTGTAGTGATGCAAATAGGATCCGTGTCCCATCACACAAGAAAGCAGTGGTGAACTGTTACTAATCAAAGCCTTTAGGCTTACTTAATAGCACTGCTACTAAATTGATCACATCTAAGCAGTGCGTATGAAGCATGACAAAGGAGAGACAGCCTTTCTCCTTTGAGCCTTCTACAGTATAACAATGTGATTGCCTTCATAGCTTCTCAAAGAGAGAAGCAAGACATTTATGTAAACATGTCAACGTGCGCTTCATGATATGGATCCATTTATTAATACAGTCGCACAATATGAACGTACAACCATGCAAGGCAAAGACCCCGACAAATAAGAACTTACAAGTATAAACTAAAACCAATATGGACATTGGTTTTAAGCAAAATCAAAGCTGGATCCATGTGATTTGGTCTGCTCCTTTGAGCTCACGTGCTGCTGTCAAGCAGATGAGGTCATTCATCAGGACAGAGCAGTGCTAATTGCTGAACCAGAGTTTAAGAGCACACTGGAGTGGAGCGGTGATTATATCCAGCCTTTAAAGTGGCAGCGCTTTTCTCTCTTTCCCCTTCTCACTGACGCAGACAAGTCCACCCCTACCAGCCCTCCTCCTCCTTCTCCACCTCCACCACCTCCGCCTTCTGTGAATGTGTAAGCGTTTGTGACCGTGCTTGCATGTGCTTGAATGCGTGTTTGTGTGGCTGCGAAAGGCTTCGGCGCTTGCTGGCAGGGGCTCAGTGCTCCCGCGCTCAATGCCAGCACCGCTCCCATTTGCTTGCTCACCAGCACACGCACATATACACTCCTCCCCTCACACATTCTGACAGGCTGGGTTCAGTAAACGGCATGGAATGGAATCTCAGAAGGATGGAGAGCGATCTGAGACAGATCAATCCGGACCTGCTGCAGCCCAGCAAGAGCTTTAAGAAGCCCTCCTCAGGCACCATTACCCTTAATGTGGGGGGTTACCTGTACGCAGCACAGCGACAAACGCTGGCCAAGCACCCCGGCTCTCTACTTGAGGAGCTTGTCAGTGGCAAAAAAGCTGTGCAACACGTGGACTCCATGGGAAACACATTCATCGACCGCGATGGGCCAATTTTTCGCCATGTTTTGAATTTCCTGAGGACTGGAGACTTGATCCTGCCAGACGACTTCAAGGAACTGGCACTTTTACGTCGGGAAGCTGACTTCTACCGGCTAAGTGAGTTGGGCCAAGCACTGAAGGAATGGGAGCAGCAGAGGGCGGGCCAGCGTGAGCCCGCTTTCCTTGAGGTAACCGACAGCCCTGAGAGATCACACGGCCTTAAGGTCTACTGCAGCGATTCGGCCTTCATCGAGAAGATCAAGGCACGCCTCGTGCAGATCTCCAAGAGCCGTCTGGATGGCTTCCCTGAGGAGTTCGAGGTGTCATCAAATATAATCCAGTTCCGTCACTTCATCAAGTCTGAGCAGGGTTCACGTCTGGTGCTTAAGGAGGACAGCACCTTTCTGTGCACTTTGGAAACACTCAAGCTGGAGGTTGTCATGATGGCACTAAGAGCGGGCTATCGTCTGCTCACCTGTCTGGACAGTAGCCGGGGATCAGTAGTGCAATGTGAGGCTCTGCACTTCGTCAAGTGACCATCACACAAGTACCCATGCAGCCACAGTGATGCCCCTATCCATCAGCGCTCTCTGCACAAGACCTGCACTGTATTGACAAGAGAACATTCTGCAATTTATGCTGCTTTGGTATTCATCCAGTTCCTTCCAGCCTTCACAAGTAAAAGAGGTGTTATGTGTTGTGCTTTCTTCTATATATTCTGTATACTCTTTATATTTGAACACAAACAGGCTTTTTACAGCAGGAGCAAGAGCACAAGGACCTGACTTCTGAACTGCAGATTATTTCAGAATACCTTTTGACTTCACAGAATCCATTCAGAGAGGCGAAAAAGGAAAGAGGTTACACGAGTACTAGTACTGTGATGTCTGATCAACAGGTTGAACTACTAAATAATGCATGTGCAAATGCTGTTGTAATTGGCAGTGTTGTGAAAAAGTGAAATTGACTTATGTTAACCGCAACCTGTGATTGTTTTCCTTTTACAGAATAAAGATTATAAATACTTACCGGTAATTCTACTTCATTCCTTGAAGACATTACTTAAATACTGGGTATATTTCAAAGTTCTTAGAAATAAATGTCAGTGTTAATTCAATGGTAAGGGCAAGCAGAGTCATGTCCTTAGTAGGACTAAAGATGCCTTGTAACATAGACTACATTTTGCCCTAAATAAGTCTGCAAATATACTGCATGACCTAAAAAAGAGACGCTATTCAATAATTGTTCAAACACCTCCCCAAGCATTGATCCTAATTTAAAGCAGCAAAGCTATTAGCTGTTGTGAGACCACATGAAATACTACATAAAAATAGAACATCCTGTACACAGTTAAAATAGAGTTGTAAAGTGCTTTAATTCGTCTGCTTGCTTCAACGTCTGACATTCTAATGACATGTTTAACATAATCATCACAGATGTGTGTAGGTCATGGTTAACTCTTTGTAACTGATGGTTTCAGCATCTTTCCTTCAACAAGCAAACATGTACAGTTCAAATAACAGAGCAATGTTCTAGGTGAATATGAAACACACTAATGTGTGTGTGCATACGTGTTTCATTTATATATATACACACACACACACATACATGCGCACACACACAGATACTGTATACGCACACAAATGTTTATATGTATATTATATATACACACACAGTCTAAACTCGTTATCTCATCCATGTCTGTTTCACGGCTATTTTCGGCAAGAATTATGTTTGGCGGCTTAACGAGATTAGAAAAAAATAGACAGTCACATTCATACCTGATGCTGACGTAATGTGTTTTACTAAGCAGCCCGTGTGATCATACAATCACATTTACAATGTACATAAACATTTACTGTGACGCAAAGCGCATGAAGTCCAGTCAATGAATAACAGCAAAGTCATTATAAGATACGTCTGTTCACTCCGCCACCATTTGGTAACGCCACTGGGCAGTTATTTCCACCGTACAAGACAAGATCTCTTTGAATGGGGAGAGACCTTAACTGTAAGAAACTGACGTTTAAAATGTTTATTCAGAATCGCTGGTATGATCTGACAAAAATGATAGAACTTCCTTGCGTTGTTGGGTTCAAATAAAACAGAAAAATATGATCTTTTAATGTCATTCAGGCTACTGTGCATGCACATCCAGCCACTACACAGGGGCCAAGACGTATTTACATCATGTAGCAGACACCCTTATCCAGAGCAACTGACAATTGATACAGTCTTACAATCCAAGCAAGGGTTAAGGGTCTTGCTCAAGGACCCAACAGTGGCAGCTTGGCAGAGGTGGAATTTGAACCCTGTACGTTAACCGCTAGGCTACCACAGTCCACACACACACACACACCTCCCCACCCACCCACCCTGTTAAAGTGTAGTTGTAAGGTGCTTTAATTTGCCTGCTTGCTTAGGTAGAAGCATTAAAGATGGTCATGGTTAACTCTTTGTAGTGTAACTGGTGGTATCAGTATCTTTCCACCACCAAGAAACAAACATGTACAGTTCAAATACTAGAGCAATGAACACAGAAAATGAAATACACTAATATCTGTGTGCGTATGTTTCATTTTATGTACATCAGTGTGGGTGCAAATGTGTGTACATGTGTATACACACACCTCCTATATGTATATATCGTGAACACACGCCCACACCCACAATATATACATAGTGTATACATACATATATGTTGATGACACCAGTTATATAAAAACACTGGCAAGTGTTGAAGACATTGACTTAACATTAAACAACTCATTTACAAATGAAGCCACGTCATGTTCAAATGAAGCAACTTTGGACATATGGCTACGCCCACAAAGAAGCAGACTGGATCTCCACACATGAAAATCCATCTGTTTCCATAGAATCAGCCCTGCACTCATCTACTGCTAATGAGTCACAATGAATACTTGACACTTGAGGAAACAGAATCATACCCATCCCCACAGTTTGTTGTGAGAACATCAAACCGGGTTTTATTTTTAATTGCAGATAAGGGTCATTCATTTTTGATGAGAGACTGTGGGGCTTATTAGCCCTTATCCACAACTGATGATGTATCTCTAACCCACAGGCAGCAAGGCAACTAACACCTTATGGTGTGGATAGGGCGGCTGAGCAAATTTATTTCAGATGGAAGAGCCTATTATCTGCTCAAATATTCATAGATTAGTCTCACATCTACTTGCTGCCAGGCAAGACTCCTACATTACAACAAAAGCCTACTGGTTCTTATCAAGAGTACCAGGGGAGGTATGACTAATGTCTCTGCAGTCCAATACGATCATTAATTAGTTAAGCTACCACGTGAATTTAAGTTGGCATATAACATACAGGGTTTCACAAACACATTTTATCTTTGTTAATTTTTGTCTTTACTAGCAACTGTGGGAAAGGAGAAGTGATCAGGTTCCTTTTCAAACATTAATAAAGCCATCATCTTCCTTAAATATAAAGGGAATTCATTAATTCACTTAAAATCAGCTCCTTTATTAATGTATTGAGTCTGAAGCCACACAGAACATAGTCTTCCTGCCTGACCCACAGTCTTTTGAGACTCCATTAAAGACAGATGTCCAGACATCCTCCTCAAATATTGCTGGTAAAATCTTGTATTCACCGTTCCAGCATCGTGGCTTTCTCCTGCCATGCACACCACTGTTGTCCAGGGTTTTCCTGATGGTGAGCTCATGAATATTAGCCAACATGAGGGAGCCCTTTAGTTAATTAGAAGTTATCCTAGTTTCCTTTATGTCCTCGCAGTCTATCTTTCTTTGTCTGTGCCATGACACGGACAACTTGTGTTGAACTCTTTGATAAAGCCATGTTCTTTAAATACAACAGGTGAAAAGCTCATACCTAATTGTCCTTCTGTTGATTGAAAACACCTGATTGTAATTTCATTTTGAAATCAACAGCTAATCTTAGAGGTTCATGTTCTTCTGCCACTAATAGATATGTAATATCAAATCATTTTCCTCAATAAATAAATGACCAATTATTATATGTTTAATCTGCTTCTCTTTATGCATTTTTTAGAACTTCTAATTATGTTTAAGGTCATATTCTTGAAGAAACTTCTAAAGCATTCACAAGCCTTCAAGCACCACTGTATGCTCAAAATACTAATACTAACACTAAACACACAATGTGTCGCTCAAACTGAACATAATTGACTTTAGTTTGGATGGTTTCAGCCAGAACTGTTTTCTTATAAACTACATAAAAACAAAACTACAGTTAAGTATCATATCTTAGTTTTAACACCAGAGGGATGAGAATATTAAATAGTTTATTATCAAATGCAGTAACACTAACAGAACCTACAACACAAAGACAGAGATGCCAACAGGCACCACAACCAGCATTTTGCATTAATAAGGTATAGTGCTAGATGGGTGTGAAATACACAAGCCCACTTCTGTTCTACTTGGTTACAACACTAACTCACATCAACAGGGAACAATGATTGGTTTCCCAAAGATATTAAGATAACATCTAGACAGAACCGATTTTACTATACTGCTAGATTTTTGCACTACATCATTCATCAACTGGCATTTGATGATTCAATGGCCTCCAAGCTTAATTGAGCACCGTACAAAATTCATCAATCTGGTCACTAAGGCTGGTTAAACAGTCTCTGGTGAGATATAATTCATGACTTTTTACATCTTTACCCACTTCTCAACACCTGCTCATTTATATAAATACTGTAATTTTGCTGCCTGTGTGGATGCATGTAAATGTTTATGATTCCCTTTTTTTTCTCCAGTCTGACCTGGCAACAGACTATATGCGCCCACTGCATGCGAGTCAAGGGAGGTTTGACTTCCCAGCCTACATGCCAAGGCAAGGTAAGTCAGCACTCTTAACAAGGAACGAATCTCACACATTTGACCCTGACACCTTATTAAGTCCTCCTCTGCACTTTCATTCAAAATGCAGTCTTGAAAAACCACAAAGCCTGCTCATTTCAGTCAAAGGAAGCTATAGAACACAGCTCTCACTCCCTCCTGTTTTTCCAGTTTGCCTACAGGAGAAATAACCATCAGCAAAGTGTCATGTTCATGCGTCTGAGCCTACAACAAAGGCTGAAAAGAGGATATGGTGACAGCTGGCTTTGCACAGATACTAGCACATAAACACTGACAAGACGGTTCTTGTCGTGAATTCGTTGAAGAAAGCTTGTCGAGAACCGAAAATGACAAGTACTGAGCAAATATTTCAGATAAGGAATAATGTAAACTGAATTAATCCGTTCCAGACTCCCAGAAAACCCACACTTTATAAAGCATTATATGCATTAATGGAGTTGTATTGTACATTTACATTTACATGTACAGCATTTAGCAGACGCCCTTATCCAGAGCGACTTACAGTTGATACAGTCTTACAATCCAAGTAATTGTGGGTTAAGGGCCTTGCTCAAGGACTCAACAGTGGCAGCTTTTTGACTGAGGGGGGATTTGAACCCTGGACCTTTTGGTCCATAGTCCAGTACCTTACCCGCTAGGCTACCACAGTGCTCCCTTATTGACGATGGGGATATGTTCTGACAAATCCATCATAAGTTACATGTATCATGAACTGAGGAGTTAAAGGAGTGTTTGGTAGCGTGGTCTATACTGTATCATAGTGGAGATATGGAAAGGACACGATGATGAGTAATCATAAGCAAGTTCATCTTTAAAACACTTACATTAACCTACAGTTGGAAAAAGATCATTAACAAACAGCTTATTTTATAATAAAGTTTTAAAATCTCAAGTAATTTAGTGAGAAAACAATGAAAACACTTACTCTACTGGTGAACTCTGAGTGCTAGCATAGCTGTTAATGCTAACTGCAATCTGTGTTCTGAAGCATTAAATTCCGGTTTCCCTTTCGGTTGGCAGGCAATGCAACCCTTTTTAGGACCCATGGAGACTTATTTGTGCTAAGCATACAGCACTGTAAATATAAAAATAAAGAAAAACACAAAGACAATAGCTGAGATTTTCAATGAGCAACGACTACTGTGATTCTGAATCACTGTGTACTGAATTCTGAATCATGAATTGAGTTTCAGCTGAAATGAGTCACGCGGCTCGACTCATACAAGTGTCAGCAAGTGGCCGAGTACTGAGTAAACAACGAGAATCGAGACAAATGTTTCTGGTTAAAATGCATTCATGAACCAAATTCAGCCAGTTCTGAAGTGGTCGAGAACCGAGGTACTGCTGTATATGTAAACAGTCAAAGATACTACTGAAGTAGCATTATTCAGAATACAGTTACTTTACACAATAATTCAGAGCGCATGTTACATAGGGTTGGCAGGTGCATGGTTTTAATTTCTAGTCATTTTATAGGCTAGATAATGTGTGACTATACAGACTAACCTTGTTATCTTATTTTGCTATTGTACACCATTCCTCTCTCACTTATAAAGTTTAATAATATACATGTCTTTAATGTATATGCAGCATTGCTTATACATTAAAGACATGTACATTACAACTTTAGCTAGCTAGCTCTCATCAACTTCAGGATATAGCATGGTCATAAAACTTTAGTTAGCATGCACATTTTCCTCCTTAATTGCGGAATCTGGACATTTTTCCCCTAATCTAACAGAAATTAGTATACATTTAATTCTGTTGTGCCCACTATTATAATATTCCTCTCTCCGATTTCAAGCATGTGCCACACAACGTCAATTCAGACAATGTCCACTCACATTCCAGCGAATGGGTGTCATTTCAGTCCTCATGACATGTGTATAGATAATTAACATAATTAACTGTAAAAAAAAAAACCATAACATTTTATTATTGTGTCCTGCACATTAATTCCTTTTAAAGTATATAATTTAAAACATTACTTAAAACTACCTAAAAAACTGAAAAATAGCATTCGTTAGCTGTCCCTGGTCTCTAAAATTACACTTTACAATGAAATATAAGGATTCAGAAATCGTATCAAAATATTTAACTCATTGAACAACAACCCCAAACAGAAAACATTGGAACAGTATGGAAAATGGTAATTTAAAAAAAACTGCAGTGTTCCTTACATTTACTTTGACTTTTATTTCATTGCAAACAATATGAACCCAAGATATTTCATGTTTTTTTTCTGGTCAACTTCATTTTCTTTGTTAATAAACATTTACAGCATTTAGCAGACGCCCTTATCCAGAGCAACTTACAATTGGTACAGTCTTACAATCCAAGCAATTGTGGGTTAAGAGCCTTGCTCAAGGACCCAACAGTGGCAGCTTGGCAGAGGTGGGATTTGAACCCTGGACCTTCTGGTCCAGAGTCCAGTACCTTACCCACTGGGCTACCACAGTGCCACACATTTTACCACACCACATCCATCCCAAAGGCAGTGACAGATGTCAACAGGTGATTATCATCATGATTTGGCACAAAAGCAGTATCCATGAAAGTTTCAGTCTTTGAGGAGTAAGGAGGATCACCAGTTTATCAACAAATGTCAAGTCAAGTCAAGTCAGATTTATTTATATAGCGCTTTTTACAATGGAGCATTGTCTCAAAGCAGCTTTACAAGTTTAGATTATCTCCTAATAACTACGTCCAATCCCAAATTGAGCAAGCTTAGGGCGACAGTGGCAAGGAAAAACTCCCTAGTTCTAGGAAGAAACCTTGGGAGGACCAAGACTCAAAAAGGGACCCAACCTCCTTGGGCGGCGTAGATGATAAATCAAGATGCGAACTAAAGTCATGGAGTCAAAGTTCGAACTAATAAATAAAATAAAATGTGAATTATGGCACAGTGGGCTCCATAAATGAACATCATGTGTCGCGGGCCGGAACTGCCGGAACACAGCTCGGAGAGGAAAACAGAAAATGTAATTAGTTATTGATTAGAGCACAGTGTTTATTAACAATCACTGATGCCATGTCAATCACTGATGCCAAGTGTAGCATGAGACCCCGGCAGCATTAGCTATAGCAGCATAGCTAGAAAGCTAGAAAGAGGAGAACTGGTAGGTAACACAGCCAAGAGGGATCACATGAGACATTGGCAACCCCACGAGCGACAGAAGACAGCAACCCAACGTCTCTGATCACCATAAGACTCTTTGACTATGAACCCCCAGCTCTGCCCTTATTCTAAGGCAAGGATGGATGAGTCAAGTTCACGAGGACCGTAGCCTAGTTCAGCCAGACCGCCCACTCGACACTCCCGGCTAGCCGACAAGGCAGGCAAGCCAGACATGACTCCAGACTCCGGCCCCAGCGACCCAAGCCATGCAACCTGGTCTAAATCTAGTAAAAAGCCTGCGTAAATAGGTATGTCTTTAGCCTAGACTTAAAACTTTGGAGGGTGTCTGAATCCTCGAACGATTCGTGAGGTAGTTTATTCCATGTTGGGGGCCATGTATGAGAAAGCTTTCCCCCGCTGTGACTTTTTAATTCTAGGGAACTAAAAAGAAGTCTGCAGCCCTGCGACGAACGAAGTAGACGAGTTGGATTGTTTAAAACCTAAGAGATCACTCAGATACTGTGGGCCCGGCCATGTAGAGTTTATAAGTTATAAGAAAAAAGTATTTTGATTTCAGTGCGGGAATTTGACGGTGTAACCAGTGCAGTGATGTTGTAGAAAAGTACAGAAAATTTGCACATACCGTTAAGTGGCATTTGTGAATGTTAACACCTTATTGTAATGCTTGATTAAAGTTGATAAAGTAATTCCCTTTGGACCATGTGCGTTTCTATAAGCTATTGTGAATGACGGTTTCTTGATGCAGGTGCCATCCGAGGGGACAGAGAGCACACCTCTTTAACCCTAACCATTGCCCTTCTTGCACGAAATTCCTCCGATTTCTTTGATCGCCTAATGATATTGTGCACCTGTAGATGATTGAAATTGTTAAATCCCTTCCAGTCTCTCCTTTCAGGAACATTGTTTAAAAACATTTCAATTCATTTTCTCAGGACACTGGTTCGATACTGGAGATTCCTCTGGCCCATCTTTAGACTCGCCTTTCATGGATGCTTATCTTGTACCCCAAAATATTGATTCTATAAATTCACCTGTTGAGTCCCCTGTTTGAATCACATCATTTTATTTAGTTGTTTGTTGTTTTTTAAGTCATGACTAAGCCCTAAATTTCCGTTCAACTTTTTGGGAATATTGTTGTAGGCCTGAATTCGGAATGGATGTTTTATTTAACAAAAGAAAGAAAGTATGTTGGTCAGAAAAAAAAACATGAATATATTGGGTTCATACTGTCTGCAATTGGAAATAAAAGTCAAAGGAATGTAAGGAACCTGCATAATTTTTTTATTTGCATTTCTATACCGTCCCAAATTTTGTCTAATTTGGGAGTTACAGTGGGACCAAAAAAGTTTCAGTCAGCCACTGTGTGCAAAGTCCTACTTAGAAGATGAGAGAGTCTGTTAATTTTCATCATAGTACATTCAAACTCTGAGAGACAAAATGAGAAAAAAAATCCAGGAATCACATTGAGGATTTTTAAAGAATTTAATTGAAATCATGGTGGAAAATATAAGTATTTGGCACCCAAAAACAAGCAGCAAGATTTCTGGCTCTCACAGACCGTAACCTGGCCTTACACTCATACCTGTATTCATGGCACCGTTTGACCTCGTTATCTGTATAAAAGGCACCTGTCCACAGCCTCAAACAGTCAGACTCCAAACTCAACCAGGCCAAGACAAAGAGGCTGTTGAAGGACACCAGAAGAAAATGTAGACCTGCAACAGGCTGGGGGAAGGTTTGAATTACAATAGGCAAGCAGTTGGTGTGAATAAATCAAAAATTTGGGACAATTGAAAAAAAAGGAAAGCATACAGACCATTTGATAATCTCCATCAATCTGGGGCCCCACGCAAGATCTCATGCCGTTGGATCAAAATGATCATGAGCTTTATTTCATAATATATCAAAGAGCATCATGCCAAGCATTACTAAATGCTTGGCATTCTCTGTCTTTATGTGCCCCAGTGAATTATGAATGAGGTTTAGGTCAGTTGACTGTGGAGGAACGTCCATGACAGTCAGCACTCCTCAATCTTCTTTGGCCTTCTAGTAGTTGTTGCAAAGCTTCGTGATGTGATTTTTGTCATTGCCCTGCTGCAGTACAAATCATTCTCCGCAAAGATCCAAACAAGTATTTTCAATAGTGGTCTCAGACCTTTGGTCACCCAGTATATTCAACTTAAATCTCAAGCATGTTGCCAAATTACAATACATTTACAACATGTAGCAAACACCCAGAATGAGTTACAGCTGACACAATTTTTCAAGGTACCATCCAAGCAATGTACAATTAAGAGCAAGGGTTAAAGTGAATGAGACAGCCCTACATTGGGTAAGGATTGAAGGAGAACAGAGCTAATCACCTGTCATCTTGCGTTCCACGTGGCTGCGTTGTCTACTGTATGTACCTCAGGGTAATGATATTGTCAGAATCGTGCAAGATGCGTAATCAAAGCCTAATTCAACTTTAATGGTTCTCATTTTGTCCAAATGTGGCTGTGTAAATATGGTAAGTCTGTCAGTTTCTTTACAAGGCCTCCTTCTCAATCACTTACAGTTCCACCATCTTCCATTTCTCACTTTAACCCCTAATTACCTTGCTCAAGGGTCAAACAAAGACCTGCTGGTGGTGATGAAGCCTAGAACAATCAACCTTTCGCTCTACAGTCAGTAATCTAATCACAAAAGTATGTTATTTTTACTCTACACTACTAGACAACTACCCTTTCTGCTAAAGCACAATAAAATAGCCAGTTCTGATTCATTCAGCTGTAAAGCAGGCTCAACAAGACTGTTTATACATTCCATTTTTTTTTATTTACTGCATTTAGTGTTGGCAAATAAGATATATAAAATGTTTCTGTTACAGCGAGGAGGCATGTTTGTAGACCGAGAGAGAAATTCTTAGGAGCGTTTGGCAGCTTCGAGCGATTACACGCTATTGCATTTGATGAAGTGCTTTTCACTCTGAACTACTTCAATTCATAACTTGGTTTGAAAAATATTCCCCCTCCCTTACCGCCCCCATAGGCCAGAGAAAGCTTTTAACTGCAGCTAGAGCCTCTATTCATTGCCAACTTCGGTGGCTAACCTGTTGCTTAGCAACCACTTAATCAATACCTGTGGCTTGCAACAGTGAGGCAGGCGGCTGCAAAAATATTCATAAGCAAACGGGAACAAAAACACAGAAAACCAAAACTGAAATTCCACATTTGGTAGGCTTTTTTTGGTCTTATGAAGTAGCTATTTAAGCTGAAATGACACCCCTCTGCTCAGTCACTCTCTCGCAGCTATGCATTTAGGTAATGTTATCTGCAGCCCAATAACAAGGTTTCTATGAAATACAGTAATTGCTGTGTTCCAGTAACCACGCAAATGATGCCGCTCAGGTCAAAAGCACAAATACAGCAACAAGAAAAGGGATCAAATCAGAATCAAGGATGTAGAGGATGAAAGACAACACAAAATCATAATCTTTAAGACTTGCAGCACTGTAGTTAAATATATTTCAGGCTCATAAAGACATACTGCAGATGAATAGATGCATTCTGTGGTATTTGTGTATATATTTGCTATAGCCAGCTGAAATGCATGTCTTCAATCCTGCACTGCACTATGTGAATTCTCATTAGTGGTGTCGGATTTTAAGGACTGGTCTTTTTCTTCAGAAGTGTTTGATGTAAGGTTCACCTGAGGAGCTCTCTGTAAAGACAGCCAGGGTCTGACCTCCCACAGCCTGCATGGTGAACGGATGCTCTCTGGGGGCTCGCACCGATTTGGCTTTCTCCCCTGAATTTTCGACCACACTCAGCTCTTCACATAGATTGAAGGACACCTTCGGAGAAGTAAGGCATTCAAACTCTGACAAGGTTATGTTCTACCTTTCTAGGCGTCCACTAACAAAAGGATTCTTCAATAGGCTTGGCCTATGCATACAGTGGTGACATGATGTAGCAAACATATTTATCTTTACAGTCCAGTAGCCATTTTGTTTACTTCATTTGCTCATTACTTGATTTGATGTTCCATGATAAACTAGGGTAAAAAAATCAATGCAGTCTGTGTACTACTTTGCTAGTCTGTCCTTCTCTGCCTAGTACAGAACCAATATATATTATATGGTCAAAATTTAGAAGTACATACCATTGTTTTGCCTTGTTGTCTTGTAGAGATGACAGAAGAAAAGGAAAGGGTTTTTAGAAACATTTTGGCAAGAACAGAGGGTTCAACAGGCTGTCTATTGACTATAATGCTTACTTAATTATTTTAAGCTTGCCAACATCTCCTCTTCCAGATGCTTTCCCCCATTGTTGTGCCAGATACTTGGGAACCTAGTAATATGGCAGGTCTAATTAACGTATTATTCAGATTTATGATATCATATTGTCAGTTTTCGAGCGACAGTAGATTAAAAATACAAGATAACTGCAAGGGCAAACCTTCACCAGCCAAACTCCTGTATTTTGCTTAGCTCTTGTTAAATCGACATCGTGGCATTTGTCAGACATGCTGCAGACGTTTCACTCCAAACAAACCGAGAATATATGGGTGCATTCAAACCATCAGGGTTGATTACATTGAAGTGCACTCAGCCTATATGGCGTGCTATAGAACTAAGTTGAGAACGCAGTGAGTATACTGCCACCTAGTGCTGTCTTTGGTTAGCTTGTAAAGGGGAACATCGTCAATCGTATTGCATTCAGTCACTTTTTCAGTAAACACAGTTTACTTTTATCTTAGTTCAATTTAAGATAATTCAGGCGCCTAACAGGGAACAACAGTCCTACTGGGGCACCCACAGAATTTAGAGGAGCACAGCTGTACCTCTCTGCTTGCCAATCAATCGTAGTGGCACAATCGTAAATAAAAAAATAAGCCTGTTATAAACAGTAAGTAGATGAAGTGATGTAACACTAAAGTGGGCATTACTCTTCCATGCGTGAGAAATTACGAACAAATGAACAATAAAGGATATTTTTTTATATAATTGCTTTAATTTTATGCTAACATAATTGACACCTTTGCTAGTTTAATGAATGAGTTTGTTTTCATGGTCTAATATGTATTTTTGGTAGGTTATACAGTTGGTAGGCTAGCCAAAACATATAACTATGAGCTATCGGTATGTCTCGTCTGTAGTTTGGCTGACTGTTTTTTAAATATTTGTGGATGTCCATTAGTCCATGAGAAAAAAAACTGACTCTGACTGAAAGCCTTAGGCCACATAAGCATTTGGAAAGATTCTGGGGCATTATTGCAAATGTAGTGCCTGTAGTGAAGTTGCATGGTGTTCTGTAGTTCTACTCATCAATCCAGTATAAAATGAACTTTTTACTGCTGTGATTTTAGTGGGAAACATGCCCCAGTGAAGTGGATCTGTTGATGCCCTTGCTGGTTGACCTGTCTTTGTGAGACCAAAGTGTCTAAGGACACCCACGCAGACATGGTTCTTCACATAGTCAGTGGAAAGGCCAGGACTTGAACCCAGGTCTCTGAAGCGATGCGGTGATGGCACTAACCATAGTTCCACCATAATAGAACAAGTTAGTTTGGTCCAATTCACAACAGATTTCATCTCATTCTTGTAAAACAGACCATTGTTAATTGCTCTGTGACCTAAAACTACATGCCTGATAGAAACATTCTAAAAACAGATTCAAATTCAGTGTAAAAAGTACTACAAAGTCCACCTGTTTAAGTTGGTGGGACATAGTGTTATAGGTGCAAGAAAGTGGTATTTATCTGGTGGTGGCACCAAAGTGACTAATCTCAGTATATTCTCTACTTCTGACTGCACTGCACCACTTCTGCGTATCATCGTTTTGTTTACTGTGTTTAACCACCAGTTACTTACTGTTAAGCACAGTTCCTGTGTCTCAGAGATAAGCACCAGCTGCTGGAAACAGTAGTTCCTGAGGACCTGGCTAAAATCCCCAGACTGGACTTGCAAAATGAAGGTTAGTTAGTATGTAGTCCAGGGTGTACTGCAGCCTGTGCCCAGTGAATTCCAAAACTCACTCACATTTCGAAAGTGATTTACCTGCAATAAGGCATAAAACAATTAAAGATGGCCACATTTTAGCATATATTCTTCCTGTCCAAGCACAACACAACACTGACACATCTACATTCCAGGATGACAACTATAAGGGTTCCACAGAATCCAATCTGTGCGACTGCTTCGTGACTTAACATGATGCAACGCCAGGACACATTGACTGGAGAGCAAAGTCACCAGATTTTAAGTGACCTGAAAAAAATGTGAGATGATTTAGAACAGGAGGTACAATGCTGAAATACCCAGAAAGTATAGCTGCATTGCATGCATAGTATGACTTAAATTGTACAACAAACCTATATCAGAACAATGTCAGAATTATTTACCTAATGAGATCAGAGATGTTATAAGGACATGGTGGGAGTATGCAAACTCATTGACAAAAAAAAAGCACCCACATAGAAATGTTGGATTACTGCAGCTGAGTCTCAGGCAGGGATATGCATGATTACAGGTGTGGTTTGTTTAGACACTGGGTCTTGCCCCAGGAGGGCATAAAAGTGCTTGCCCCACTGCCCTCTTAAAAGGCTCTCTGAGGCTACTTTTGTGTAGTGTACATCTTGGTGAGAGATCATTGACTTCTAGACATGACTCTATGATGCACTTGAAGACATTTGCCCAGATGACAGACTTTGACAGGGGGTTCATCACTGGACTGAGAGAAGCAGGATGGTTAGTTTGATGAATAGTCTGCCATCACCTAGCTGTCAGGAGGTGTTGGGAGCAGTGGGTCCATGAGGGCACACACACATGCTCTGGATGGCCCAGGCAGACCACCAGTAGAGAGGATTCTTTGATCTACCGACAACCATG
The DNA here is from genome assembly GCA_025084515.1 of Ancistrus triradiatus. Taxonomy (NCBI): domain Eukaryota; kingdom Metazoa; phylum Chordata; class Actinopteri; order Siluriformes; family Loricariidae; genus Ancistrus; species Ancistrus triradiatus. The sequence goes on from JAJAGP010000330.1 coordinate 374,418, forward strand.
AGCAGCTCCCACAGTTTGTTGTCCACCATCCAGACACAGGTGGCACCTTCACTTCACAACCCTGTCTCTGTCCAGACCATTTCCAGGCACTTAGCAGAAAGAAAGTTGTTTTCATGGCACCCATTACGTGTCCTGCTATTGACAGCCAGCCATCGTCGCCTTTGTTTGCAGTGGTGTCATGAACAAGAAACCTGGACTGCTGTGGATGGAAGTCTTTAGTGACAAATCCAGGTTTTGTTTGGGATCCAATTATGGTTGGGTTTGAGTATCAAGGCCTCGTGGTGAGCATTTCAATTATTCCTTTGCTGTGGAGCAACACACTGCCCCAACTGCTGATGTAATGATCTGAGGGGCCATCACATATGACAGTCGTTCACCCCTAGACGACACTAACACATCAGCAATATGTGCAGGACATCCTGTGGCCTCATGTGTTGTCTCTCATGACAGGGCTTCCAGCTGGCATTTTTCAGCAGGATAATGCTCGCTCACACACAGCAAGGGTTTCCCAGGAATTCCAGATTGCTACACTTGCTTCGCCTGCCCAGTCACCAGATTTATCGCCAACTGAGCATTTATGGGACCAGCTGGGACACCAGCTTCGGCAGCATATGAGTGTTCAGGATCTACAGGCCCAGCTGCAACATCTGTTGGCAATTCCGGAGTGGTATTCGGGAGAACCGTGAGAATTTCCAGTGGGCCACTTCACTTTTGGACTGGCCAGGGAAAAAAATAACTTCCAGTTCATTCAAGTTCACATTCTGAATTATATGCCCAATGCCAAGTCCCTGGGTGAGGGCAGATACCATCTGAGGAACATCACCCACATCACATCAGTTGGTTAGGTTCATATATCTTATCTATTCCAGTTTCCTTAAGGAGCATAAGAAGAGACCGGGAGGAGCTGAAAAGGCAAGGTTGAAAAAGAGCAATGGAAGAGAACCAAGACAAATGTGCCAAACTCACAGACATTTTTTTTTTCGAAACAGACAGAAGTAGGAACTGATAGAAGTTGTAACACAAATTATTTACCTACGTATTTAAAGGCTGTGATGATTTACTGGGTTATTAAAAAAACACACGGTACTTTCAAATCTTCTTCTTCTTCTTCTTCTTCTTCTTCTTCTTCTTCTTTCGGCTCCTCCCTTTATCAGGGGTCACCACAGCGAGTTAAACGTTTCCACCTCACCCTGTCCTCCACGTCCTCTACTCTCACCCCAACTCCCTGCATATCTTCATTTACCACAACCAAATAACTCCTCTTTGGTCTTCCTCTCCGTCTCTTGCCTGGCAGCTCCATCTCCAACATCCTCCTACCAATATATCCACTCTCCCTCCTCTGCACATGTCCAAACCATCTCAGTCTTCCCTCTCGAATTTTGTCTCCCAATTTTCCAACCTGTGCTGTCCCTCTGATGATCTCATTCCTAATCCTGTCCACCCTAGACACTCCTAAAGAGAACCTCAACATCTTAAGTTCTGCCACCTCCAGCTCTGCTTCCTGTCTCTTTGTCAGTGCCACAGTCTCTAACCCATACAACAAGGCTGGTCTCACTACTCTCTTATAAATCTTTCCTTTCACTTTTGCTGCGACCCTTTTGTCACACAGCACTCCTGACACTCTTCTCCACCCACTTCATCCTGTCTGAACTCTCTTCTTTATCTCCTTTCTGCACTCCCCATTTCCTTGGACAGTTGGATCCCAAGTACCTGAACTCCTGGACCTTTGTGACCACTGATCCCTGTAGCCTGACTGTTCCACCTGCCTCCCTTTCATTTACACACAGGTATTCTGTCTTACTACAGTTGACTTTCATTCCTCTCCTTTCCAGATTACACCTCCACCTCACCAAGTTCTCTTCTACCTGTTCCCTGTTCTCACTACAGATCACAATGTCGTCTGCAAACATCTGTTAGTCTGTCTCTGCTGGTTGTAAAATTAGATGTCAAATGGTTCCAAAACAGGCCTCGGTTTCCAGTAGCCACTAGGTGGCACTGTAGTGTTGCACGTATCATTCTGAAGCGTCACGTTTTCCGAGCGCAATATAAAATTATTTAAAACATCTACTTGTAGGTGTTTTTATTCCTTACGTTTCCTTTTGTACTAATTTACTATTCTTTACTTTTTAATTCTGTTTTGTTCTTTACACTAACACGTCACAAAACCCTGAATTCCCACAGAGATTTCAGAGGCAAACTGAACTTTCACCACTTGCTAATATTAATTCTGAGCCTCTTCTGGAACAAGCACTTTAATAACGATTGGGAACAATGAGAAAGTGCTGAAATGAAATAGAAGCACCGTCCTTGTTGACTTAAAGGGCACAGAAAGTAAATTCACCAAGCATCCCATTTTACCCTGGCCAGGGCTGTAACCAGGGTTGGAAAAATGGGGAGGTCGTTTGGACAGGTTGAGCGAAGAACGTTTCGTTTTTGTCAATTTTATTGACTGGACCGGGGTTTTTGGAACGGTTCAATAACTGTTTTGCATGGATAGGACAACACATTTTTGTTCTACTTAAAAATCAACCCCCAGTCTTAACTGTTTAACTTGTTTCATTTTTAGTCCAAAAAAGTGTGTGTGTGTGTGTGTGTGTGTGTGTGTGTCTGAGTCTGAGTCTGTGTTTTCTCTTCTCAGCTTGAAATCTGTGTATGTTTGTGTGGGTTAACACCACCATAACACATGTAGGCTGCTCTCTGTCTCAGAATAGCTTATATATACTGTGATTTTTGTGCTGGATATTACATGGCTGAATAAACTCATCCATATCCAGGGACTTCGGACATGAAATCATAGGCTGTCCAAGGTCAGATCAAACCAGGGATCTCTGGAGCAGTGACATGATCGCACTAATCGCTTGCCCCAAATCACCTGACTGACTGTTTCTTCTGTCTGGCCAATGCATGTGGCTTCTCTACTATACTTAAGAAATCTACTGAATATAATGCCTCAATCTGCCTTCAGTCATGAGACCGGTGCAACATGATGACAGTCTGCCAGTATCGAGGCCACCAGACATGGAGCCTAGATGAGACAGATGAAGATGCAATGAACCTGATGTGTAAAATGACTCTTAATCAGATGTTGAATCTTTCTGACTTGTTATCCTAAATCTGATAACACAGCAAGAATTAAATGACCTTTCAAAGACTTTGAGATTTGAATGTGGTTTGCTGTCACCAAGTACAAAAATTTCTAGCTTTTGGAACCATCAAGAACATATGACATCAACTTCTCTATGCAGGTGGACAACCTCTGTTTCTGTACTGACACTGATGGATTGTTCACAGCTTTGGGTTATGTGCATGACCCCCCAAAATGTCATTTGTGTGTCTGTGTGCATTGTTTTATGTGTGTGACCTTCATTTTTTTACACAGCTCATATTGTGTCTTTTAACATGACTGAATAGTAATACTTGTTTCTATTATGTGAAATTGTCATTTGTGCCTACCATGCTTTTGCAAATCATGTGCAAGAGTGACATGAGTGGGCTGAGGCATGTCTCAGCAATAGTAATAATGTTTAATAGGCTTGGTAAGGTGTCTGTCAGTGGATGTACAAAGCACTGTTGTTTCCTCTATGAAATGGGTTAGTGATGCTAAAGAGTCACATTACAATAAAATGAACTAGCTCTGTAAGCATTTTGTTCCAGGACAGAAAAGTTAATGACAGGGATGTCGAAGATGTGCTAGTGGGAACAGAGAAAATAGCTCTGAAGGCATTTAAGAATGTTGTTGAGAATGTTCTTGGCAACCACAGAGCAGCAGCAAACTATACTGAACTCCACTAATCCAGAGATGGCTGTGTCCAAATATAGGAAATTCAAGACCACTGTTAATCTCCCAAGGAGTGGTCAACCAACAAAGATCACTCCAAAAGCAAGGCACTTAATAGACTGTAAGAGTAACTTTTAAGCAACTAAAGGCTTCACGCACATTGGCTAATGTAAATGCTCATGTGTACATCATCAGGAGCAACATGAACAACAATGGTGTGCATGACAGGGATTCAAGGGGAATCCAGTTTTGCTCTGCAATAAGAGCATTCTAGTCCCTCTGCAGATTGTTAAAGATCATCTGGGCAATCCAGAAGGCTATTGGAAAAACATTTTGTGAAGGGTTGAATAGAAACTTTTGGTTTAAACGAGAGGTGTCATGTCTGCAGAAAGAAAAACACTGCATTCCAGCATACAGGAAGAACTTTATTGCAACATTTCAATCATTTTCTTACACATTTGTTGCCAAACTGGAGATTCTCTGCACATCTTTGCTCATCAAAGACTCAGCCTTTTGTGGATACTGCTTTTGTACCAAATCATGATTACAATCACCTGTTTGAAATCGCATAATTGTTTAGTTCTCTGCCAGTTTTTTAACCTCATTACTAGCCCTAAAGTGTCCCTGTCCCAACTTTTATTTGAATGTTTTGCAGGCCTGAAATGCAGGAATGGATGTTTACTAACAAATGAATTAAAGTTGACTAGAAAAAAGTGAATTTTCGTGAGTTCATACTGTCTGCAATGAAATAAAAGTCAAAGGAAATGTAAGGAACACTGCATATATTTTTATTTGCATTTTCCATATCGTCCCAACTTACATATACATTAAGGATACAGTGTGTGTGTGTGTGTGTGTGAAAGAGTGTGTAAGCTTTGATGAAGTGGGTATGAGTTCACATTGACCTGGGTCAGTGCTAGCACGAGTGACAAGCAGTGCCAGGACTCCTGTGTGGAGGAGCCAGAGAAATCCTGGGAAATAAAACAAAGGGTTAGTATTCAAATGCATCTTCAAATAAAACGTAATTATAACGGCTTTACTGTTTAGAAATGGAAAGTAAGGGAATTAACAACAAACTGAGGATGGGATCATTTCTGATCCCCCAAACTCAAAGTAATGTTTCCTTTCATGGGTCTTGGAATTTCCTTTAATTCACCTTATGTGTTACTTTTCCCATTCGTTTTCCCCTTTAGCAGGAACATAACCTGAACATCTCTCTCTTTCTGATCTATTAGTTTGATCTCTCATCAGTGTTTGCTCATTTATCAAACTCCTTTCAGATTTATCTTGCAAACTCCTTTCAGATCTGTTTCATGATTGTTCCAGTTTTATGATTCCTTTATTCCTTTACTAAACTCAGCTATATCCCTTTGTCAATTATCACTCTAACAAACATTTTTCATTTCTTAAATTTCTCTAGTACAGTTAATTTCCTACTTCAGTGGATCTGAGTTCTTTATAGCTTGTCTTCTTCTCACTTTATTCTACAACAGAAGGAGACAAACAATTATCATTAACAGTAATGCCTTAAAAAAAAAACACTGTAACTCGTGCTGGTGTTTGGTGTGTTTAAATATTGTGTTGTGCAGGTGTAGACAATCAACCCCAGAACATTGTGGGAAGCATATGTTCCAAAGGATGACAAGCCAGCCTGTACTACACCTATATGCCACCCTAGCTGGTCATAAATGGTGATGCAGTGCCAGTTTGCATTATGAGCTTTGGCTTTTTCAGTTGTGGAGAACTACCACACCTAGCGGAATGATACATCAGACTACAAAATTGTTCAAAATTGGATGCATTATTCTACCGAAAGAGGCCAGTGCCATTAGGGATTACAGTTGCCATGAAGGTGTGTACTTGTTCTGCTACAACGTTCAGTACATGCCGAAGCAACATTCATATGAATGCCTGGACACAAGAAGAACGTTGCCTAGAGCGTCACACTATCAATGTTATTCTCTTCAGTTCTCAGTGTTTTTAGTTATACGATTGGTTGGTGTATGTGTCTATCCATCCATCCATCCATCCGTCTATCTTTTATCACAGTATCAGTGAGGTTTTCAGAACCCAGTTGCAGAGCGATGTTAGTTTTGGCCACCAGGGAGCACTAGAGGTTGAAACCAGCCAGAGGGAGGCCCCAAAGAGGAAAAACCTCCCTTCTAATCAGTAAATAACCTTAGGTGGAGATTGAGAACAATGCTTGGTTGGGATTGACCATGGATCGTTGGATTACGGTGCACGTGCGCTATTGGTGAGCCACTGGGATGGTTGAATCACGTTACAAGTTGTGCAAGTGCACCTATAGAGTAGGGCAAGAGAAACTGAGAATTGATTTTAAAAATGGTGCCTACCAACAAGGAGCAACTCAAAGAGGCACCACTCTGGGAACTGGGAAATCTCTTCATTTGAAATTCGCAGTTCACAACTTCAACAGCCTTTTGATCTCTCTAATACTCTTTAGATCTCTCTACAGCCCCTTTAGATATCTCTATGCCTCTGTATGTCTCTCTGTAATACTTTCAGATATTCCTTAGATTCCTTTATAGTTTTAAACTCAAATCTCTTCACACTTTTCACAGAAGATTCTCTCTTTGAGTTCCCCTGGCGATATCAAGTTGACCTTCTTTATATCTCTTCTTATATCTCAGTGTTGTTATCTCATTTGTCCACAACACAGAAGAGTGAGACCAACAAATGCGTTCAAATTGACATCATGCTCAAAACAATGTAGTATGAACTGATCACAAAGAGAAGAAGAAAAAGGGTAAAATGGTGTAAAAAGTCCTTCAGGGCAGGTAGAGAGATGTAATGGCTTCATAAACTTCTCTTTTCTTTTTTAAACTTCTCTCACACATGTATGCACATATATGGACAGTTGTGCACACACATATAAACCTGGACATCACAAAGGTTCATTTAATTACAGGGCACATGCAAACACACACACACACACTGGGACAATTTAGAGATGCCAGTTGACCTCACCAATTCATCACGTTCTCATTCATTTGAGATACTGGCTGTCTTGAAGCAAAATCAGATGGTGTCATACTGAAATGTACTGGAATATACATTTGTTCCAAATCTATGTATACACATGCATAGATTTGTAACATATTTGCAATATATTACTATATATCCCATGTATGCACCCATAGGCCCACATTTGAAAGAAATATCATAATATTGTGAGGCAACATTAACTTTGTAGATTTGGTAGACTCACTGCTAAATGCATAGACTTCTCTCATTTTGATTGAATTCACTTGTGTCTGTGGCAAACAACCACAATGTAAGAACAGTAGCGCTTGTGATCAGTCTATATTCTTGTTTTGCCTTCAACTCAAGCCTCAAATTACATAAACACAGTGACTAAACGGTGGCCTCTGTTTTCTTTAGCTAATTATGAAGGTATTATTCTAATAAATGTTTACAAAATAAAAGCAGACTCTAATTTTGAAATCAAGTATAATTGTTCAGCAGCACAATAGCTCTCTGTTTGTTTTTGCTGTGGAGTGCCAGTGTGATTTAAAGCTGCTGACAGCACCAGACGCTTACATTGCAATTGGCTCTCGCTGGCTCTTGCTCTCCCTCACTCTCCCTCTGACATTTGAACGGATGGGTACAGTCTGTCTCCCTGTCTGTCTTCTGTCACAAAGGATGCACACTCATTTTGAAATCGTGCTTCAGCATAGGTTATTACAACCCCAAATGAGAAAAATATACATGTATATATTTTGCATTTCATGTACCGTCCAAACTTTTTCTCATATTTATGCTCCTTGCATTTCCTTTTACTTTTATTTCGTGGCAGACGGTATGAACCCAAGATATTTCAGTTCATTTTATTTGTTAATAAACAACTTAAAACGTTACTGTGCAAAAAAAAGAAGCCTTATATTAACCATGTCCAGAAGTGGCGTCGACTCCTCTGGACTCGGAGGCATCCAGGATGGACCATCAGAGTGTGGAAATCTGTATTGTGGTCAGACCGATCAGTATTCCAGGTCTTTTTTAGGAAGGAATGGATGTCATGTGCTTCGGACCAAAGACGGAATGGACCATCAGACTGTTATCAGCAACAACATCAAAAATCCAGGCTAGCTGAATCCCATTTCAGGGGATGCATCTTTCGGAGGTTGCATTTGAAGACCGATTGCATCATAGCAGCGCACTTAGGCTGTCCCATTTCTAAGGCTCCTTCATATGCAGCCGATAAATGCGGTCTTCTTTTCCCTGAAAACGAAGGATACATCTGATCTATCCTTCGCAATCCTATGTATCCCGAGGTGCATTGCGTGCTGTGACACAAACTGGAAATCTGCTGTAGAGCAGATCGTCTCATTTTGGTTCGGCCTTCTCCGCGGTCTATGTGGTCTTCAAAGGACACGCCTTCATAGATCACGTAGACTGCGTCCTTCAAAAAATGCAGCACCTGAATGGGACGCAGCCTCTGTCATGGTATGGGTTTGGGTCAGTGCCCTTGCCAAAGGTCATTTACACTTCTGTGATGCAGCATTAATGCAGAAAAGTACATTGAGATTTTTCAGCAACATTTGTTGCCTTCAAGATTGACCTCTTTTCCAGGAATGTCCACGCATTTTTTAAAAAGACAATAAAAAACAGGCCAAAATCAGAAAATGTTAGGACTGAAATATCTAAATCCCTTCCAGGCTTTCTTTAAGAAACATTGTGTTTCATTGTGTTTACATTTCTATTACTTTCTTACACATCTATTGATAAACTGGAGATCCTCTGCCCATCTTTACTCCTCAAAGACACAGGCTTTCGTGGATCCTGTTTTTGCACCAAATCATGATTATAATCAAGTGTTTTTATATTACCTGTTTGAAATCACATCATTATTTATGTTTTATCTCATTACTAGCCCTAAAATGTCCCTGTTCCAACTTTTTTGGAAGGTGTTGCAGGCCTGAAATGCAGGAATGGGTGTTTATTAACAAATGAAATGAAGTTGACCAGAAAATGTCATATTTTATTTATTTTTTTTGCATTTTCCATATCATCCCAACTTTTTCTGATTTGGGGTTGTATATTTAATACCACATGGTTAACATGTTCATTCATTCATTTTCATACCCATGTAATCTGATTCAGGGAGCCAGGGTCTAACCAGCAGCAAATGGTGCAGGGCGGAAACTAAGCCTAAAATAGGGTGCCAATCCATCACAAGGCATGCACACATGAACAAAGACACCAACTGCCCTAATGCATGTATCTGGAATGTGGAACGAAAACCGTAAGTAGCCCACAACCCAAGCGTCCCTGGTTCAATTTTATCCTCTGTCTCTGCCTGTGTGAGTTTGCATGTCATCCTCATGTCCGTATAGATTTGCTCTGGTGCTCTGGTTTCCCACAACAGTCCATTAAATTAATAGATTATGCTAAATTTTGGAAGTAACCTTGGCCATTCCTCAATATGTGTACTTTTCTGTGCTGGTGTTCTTGTATACTTGTGAAACGTAATCAGTCGCAGCCCAAGTTCCATTTCTAAGTTCGCTTCTAACCAAGTACGCTCCAAATCCCCGGATGTGTTCTTGCTCCGCCCATATTATCGAGGATGCATCGGAGCAGACTTGTACATACTTGGACAGCGAAATATCCCACAATGCAATGCCAGCTCGGTAATGGCGGATGAGAGGACTCCCAACTGGATGTATAATTTTCAAAGTACTAATGTTATTGTGTCACGGAATTAAGTTAAGATTTTTTTACATGTACAATGTAGGAGTTTAAAATTCAACTATGTGGTCAGTTTATCAAGACAGAGCTTACATTAAAAAAATGCTCAGACGATTTTGGAGATGTGTCGTAGAGTTATTGACTTATTCATTATGCATTATATGTATTATTTACTCAACCTGTATTCTAAATAAGAATTGTCTGATATAAATTGAAGTTCAGAATTAAATTCCCTTCTAAAATCAGACTTGTTTGGTGCTCGCTTATGTTTGGGAAGGTTTTTATTCATGTTTAAATGCGATTGGTTCGTTGTTATACGTAGATTAAACTATTCAATGGATAGTAAGGGATCTGAGCACTTCTTCCACCACTGACAGGCTTTATACAAGATGTTTTAGGATTTTATCTAGGTGTAAATAGTAAACTGTCAAGTCTCCATAGCCAAGTACGCTGCTGTTCCAACTGTAAAATAACCGAACTGTATCCTCCTGTCCTTGGGAGAATGTACTCGCAAGTCGACGCAAGTCCGAACTTTGCATACTTGGTATTGAGAAACGGCCATTGTGTCTGCTGTTAACAGCCACTGATGTGATAGCGATGTTAAGAGACATACTGAACATGACCCCCTTTAACATTCCCCGAGGAGGCAATGCCTGTTTTTCAGCATTGCAGAAGTACCTGTCATATATCAGGTTTTCAAAATTAAACAACCATGCATTTAATTGATGTTATTTTCTGGTAGCCATATCCAAAGAAATTATAATAGGTACAGATGATGTACATTCAGAAGGCCTCCTCACACCTACACCAATTGCCGCAAGGCATAATTAGCAGCAATTGTTTCCTTTCTTTTGTCATCAAAGCATGCCTGTCATGGAGTGTTCCCCTTGAAACCAAATATGGTCTGCCAGTATAGAATATGTTTGACATCACTACTAAGAATTATCATAAAACATAATACAAACGTTTTATCATCAGCAGCTTTTCATCATACATAACTCATACACTTGTGCACCTGGTTACCATTCAATGCTCCATATATAGAATAGAAAGTGATTTATTACATTAAGTATTACAGCTAGTTTACACATGTCCAGAAGATTATACTCCAGAGAAGAAGAGTGCAAAAATCAGCAAACAAAACTATCCAACATATATTTATAGATTTATTTTGTAATTCATAGAAGAGAAACAATATTTGTACTAGAATTATAATTGCAATAATCATACTCTAAATGTGCCTGTGGAAAAATCTGTCACTCTTTTGCAGATGTTTTGTGAAAACATGACACTGGATTGTAACATTATACATGTACTCTGGTTTCTCCCACATTCCAAAGACATGCGTTATGTTAATTGGCTTCTGTGGAGCTGTGGCCCAGTGTGAGTGTGTGTGTGTGTGTGCCCGGTGAAGCACTGGCATCCTGTCCAGGGTTGGTTTCCACCTTGTGTCCTGTGCTGATGGATAAGCCTTGACCCACCGTGACCCTGAACTCTAATAAGCTTCTATGAAAATGGATGAATTAATGGATGACTTGATACTTTCCAGTAGAGATCTTTATTTTGAATGTGTATCTTTCTATGTACGTTATACCTTTATTTGTAATCCATTGAAAAAGCAACAGTTACCACCTTAAATAACTATTGGAAAATTTCAACACTAACTTGTGGAAAAAAAACTGCCATTTCCACTGAAATTGTTTTGTCAAAACAAGATGCTGTGGGAAAAAAAGGAATGTAGTATTTTCAGACTTCAATTACAGCAAAATATGTCTAATGCAAATGAAATATCTACTGTATTCCCTTTTCGGGAATCCCATCTGTGTTGACTATTTAATGGCTAGGCAAAATTAAATGAATACCTAGCACACAAAGGTATTCTGGTCAAACAATAGTCTGTAGGTGTCCATGGCTAATTATCTTCTGTCAAAGTTATACGGCCTTGAAGTATTTATACATTTTAGACATAAACAGTCCGAAAAAGAGAGATGGTTTCATATTGTTTATGCCAAATTCTGCCGCTACCATCCAAATTCCACGACAGAAATCGTGACTCATCAAACCAGGCAACGTTTTTCCAATCTTCTTTTGTCCAATTTGGTGAACCCATGCGAATTGTAGCCTCAGTTGCCTATTCTTAGCTGACACATGTGGCATCTGGTGTGGTCTTTAAGGTTTGACGTGTTGTGCGTTCAGAGATGCTCTTCTGCTGTGATGTGGTGGTGCTGTATTAGTGTGTTGAGCTGGTACATTTGGATCAGCCACAGCTGTGCTGCTGGAGCTTTTAAACAATGTGGTCACTCATTGTGCACTCTGTTAGACATCTATCTGTCTACCATATTGCTCCACCTTGTAGACATAAAGTCTGAGACAGCAACTCATCTGTTGTCGCACAGTTTGTGTTAGTCGTCATATAATCCTTCATTAGTGCTCACAGCTGCCTACAGGATGCTGGTGGCTGGACATTTTAAGTAGGTGGTATATTTTCAGTCCAGCAGTGACACTGAGTCGTTTAAAAAGCAGCACTGCTGCGTCTGATCCACTCATACCGGCACAACACAGACTAACAAACCACCACCACATCAGTGTCACTGCAGTGCTGAGAATGATCCACCACCACCGAAATAGTACTTGATTTGTGGGGGTCCTGCTCATTAGAGAACAGAGTAAACAAAATATGTAGAGAAACAGATGGACTACAGTCTGTCATTGTAGAACTACAAAGTTGTCCTATACGGTAAGTGGAACTGATAAAAATGGAAAAAGAGTGTAGAACAAGGTGTACCTAATAAAGTGACTAGTGAGTGTAGTGTGCCACCAGAACACCTTCTCTCTCTAGGTATGTAGCCTTCAGTATAGTACGTATATATAGGTACCCTTGAAATTTAAGTAGGCTCTTTAACGGTCTGTACCTTATGCTTAGAAACGTTTGACTCAACACAATGATGTTCATCCGCTGCAGCTTCACTCAAGCTGCTTCCGTCATCAGCTCCAGCCCCATCATACCCAGGCCACTTAATGCCGATGTGCATATTTCACATTCTATATGAAGAATGACTCCATGAGTTTAGTTTCATTCTTAGAATTATCATCTACGCCACCTAAGGAGGTTGGGCCCCTTTTTGAGTCTTGGACCTCCCAAGGTTTCTTCATCATAACACCTAGGGAGTTTTTCCTTTCCACTGTCGCCCTAGGCTTGCTCAATTTGGGATTGGACTTAGATATTAGAAGACATCTAAACTTGTAAAGTTGCTTTGAGGCAATGCTCCATTGTAAAAAGCGCTATATAAATAGATCTGACTTGACTTGACACAACTGTATGTTCAAAAGAGCTATTTGATGGCCATGTTCAGTTTCTGCTATGGTGGTGGGTTTATCACTGCATAAAAGCAATCTGAACAAAAAACAGGGTTGAACCAGAACTAAGTCTCAACCAATATTGATTAAAAACCAGCGCCCGGGTATCACGGGCTCTTTCAGCGGGATAATTTAGAACGAATCACGTAAATATTCCGATATGCCTGCAAATATTGAAAGTCGGGGCCGGACGTCATTAATGTTACAGAACTAATGGTACGTATTGTTTCCTTATGCTTCTAACCCCGTTTCTCCTCCTTTGGTTGAATCTCATATGCAATCCGTTCATACATGGAGTGCACTTAATAGGGTTGAAAAGCCACACCTTTTAAAGTGCACTCACACAGAAAGGTGAAGTCGAATCAGGACTAAGCCTTCTCCTCAGACTGGCTTTATGTCTGGAGGTAAACGGACATGCGCGGTCGCCATATTACTGAGGTCTCCTCCCCTTTCGTCTCGTCATAGGCGGTTAGCAGTAGCGCTGCTACATTAGAAGAACATAACTGAGGAGGAAGCTAGTAGCGTTGCTATCCCTGGATTGAAACAAAGAGACGGAGAAATGGAATAAACGAACGGACCCATAACGTGGTGTTGTTGGAATACATTTCGTCGACTCGCCATCGTCTTGTATGTGCCTCTTTGTATGTGCTAACACAGAAAATGCTAGTCACAGTCCAGCTGTAAGAGAGTGTGTGTGTAAGATGGGAATACCGTGTCTGCGCGTGCACTTGTAGCCTGTGTGCTTGGATATTAATTGCGCTGTGTAATAGTTGTTTACGTGTCAGTTATTTAAAAGCACACACGAGGCATGATTCATTGACATCGCTTTAACGTGCGTGTCCGCTAACTAGCCAAACAAACCGCTGTGGCGAGTTTACCGAGTTTACATCAACGTTACTCGACGACTGTTTTTAACCTAGCCAGCTAGCTAGCACATTAGCGAGCCGCCGGCCGTGGACATTGTTTAAACACCCAGATAAACAGTGGATGGACTAGTGACTGTCACCTGGTAGAGTGGCCATTAGTTTTATGTGGAAACTACTCGAGCGAGGTGAAGTTCCACCCGAAGAAGAGTCTGTTAGCACGGCAGAGCCTGTAGTCTGTATTTACGACTCTACCAGAGCCCACCAGTAGAAAATGCATCACCCTGATTCGGCAAGAGATCCTGCAAGCGCCCGGAAAATGGCGCAGCCGGCGACGTGTCCCAGACAGACTTCTGGTTCTTCATCGTCTGGTGGTCCCAGCCTTGTCAGCACCTTGATGCAGCCAGATGACTACAAGACTTCAGCTTTGATTCATCCTCTGCCCCCGGCCACATCCTCGCATGGGACTCAGCACCCTCCACTTCCGCACACTCTCAGCATTCACTCCCAGTCCACGATTATGCCCCCAGGTGTACCGTCAGCAGGGGCACAGCTCAAAAAGAAGAGTGGTTTTCAGATCACCAGCGTTACCCCGGCACAGATCTCTGCCAGCACAAACAACAGCATCACAGAGGACACAGAAAGTTGTGACGACCTGGATGAATCCCACACAGAAGATCTGTCCTCTTCTGAGATCCTCGACGTGTCCTTGTCACGGCCTAATGATGTGGCCGCACCGGAAAGGAGCTCATCTGAAGAAACTCTCAACAACCTCCATGAAGCCGAAACCCCAGGAGCTGTGTCCCCTAACCAACCGGCGATTCTTTCCCAGCCGCACGGCACTATGGTCAACGGCTCAGTTCACCATCATAATCATCAAGGCCATCACCACCATCAGTTTCACGCCACAGCTTCTGGAAATGCTCATTCCACCACTTTGGGATCAGGGGGAAAGCAAGCTGGGATCCCACCTGGTGTTTCCAGTGTTGCATCAAACCCTGGAGCTTTAACAATTATAGACCAGAAAATGCCTTCAAATGTAGGAGGAAATGTGGAAAATGCCTCTGTTGGCACAGCCAGTGGCTGTGTTCATCCCTTGGTTGCTGCTGCCCCTGGACTGTCTACTGGAATAGTTTCTGCAGCTTCGGGTACTACAGTTAGTGTTGTTAGACCCTTAAAAAGCAGTGATAGCAATGTTAGTAATCTCAACTCTAGTGTGCCTGGTTTAGGTGGCATAACTACAAGCAGTAGTGGTGTAGCTCTTTCTACTGGCTTGCATAATACTAATAACCAAAGTGTAAACTTAATGCGGCAGCAAAGTGGTGTAGTGAGCAATTCCATCCCCATGACCACTGGTTCCACTGCCTCTGCTGTTATTGGGTCAATGAGTAGCAGTCATATGGGGATAACGGACATGTCCCAGCCTTCAGCTGCTGTCCCTACCTCCAACACTCAATCACAGCCAGCTCCAGCACCTGCTCCAACTACCACTGGTTCACGCTTCAGAGTTGTTAAATTGGACTCCACTTCAGAGCCATTCAAGAAAGGCAGATGGACATGTACAGATTATTATGACAAGGAGGCTCCAGGTTCTGGGTCCTCTGAAAACGCTCCTAGCACTCGAACTGTGGAAAGTATCCGCCAGTTTGTGTCTGAGAGTACGCTGAGTTCAGAGAGAGACAGTGTTGCTAGTAGCTTAATCAACAGCTCAGTCAGCACTGCAGGCCACTTCTCGGAAGGTGTGAGCAGTGATGTTGGAGGTTCCTCGAATGTGCTGCAGAACTTTCCACCACCTGCACATGTGCCTGACTACTCCACCCCTGCTAATGTCAAGCCTCAGCTGCAGCGCCAGGACATGGTGCATCCACACCTAAAGGCCAGTGCCGCTGTTGCTGTGCCTGGCAGCAATCACCAGCAGGCTTCAGTCAACATGGGAGGCTTGCAGGGCGCTACTGGGCATCCGTCTCTTGGTGTGGCCCCACAACAGCTGACATACGCCCAAGCGGCACAGCTGACTCCTGCTCAGGGCATGCCAGGAGTCTCTCAGCAGCAGATGGCCTACCCGTCTGCACAGCAACCAGCTGCACTAGCCCAAGTTGCCCCGGTGCATGTCAACTCACTAAGCCAAGGAGGCAGTCGGCCACCTGACTTCACTCAGTCTCAGCAGATAATCCAGATTGCTGCTCCAGGAACAGCACAAGCCCTCTCCCACCTGTCAACCTCCATGCCCCCTGTGGCCTTACCGGGTCAGGTGTTGCCAACTTCACAGCCTGTGGGCAATGTGCCTGCTGCTTTAGACCAGTCAGTTTCTCAAGGGCTGCTGCAGCCCCCCCAGACTTCATCGGTACAAATGGTCCAAGCCCCAACCGGTGGTGTTATGCCACAGTTAGTGCAATCTGTTGGACCAGGTGTTATCCAGCAGCCCAAAAAAGGTCTACAGCTCCCATCTCAGCTGTCTGTGGAGCAGCAGACACCTCTCAGTAGTCATGGAGCTCAGCTTGCAAGTCTGCCCTCATCTAATGTGCCTCCCAATGTCCTGAGTGATACTCTTGTCAGCCTGGTCCAGAACTGCACAAAGGATGGTGCAGTTCAGCCTGCTGCCAGTACCCTGCATAGCACCCTGCCCTCCCTGGTGGCTACACAGCTGGAGGATGCACAACACCTTCTTGTTCAGAATCAGTCCCTGCTCACATTTCCCAAGCTAGCAACTGATGAATGTGCCTCCCAAAGTGGCACCACCTTAGCTGCTGAGGAGAGTGGTGGAGTCAGTGCCTTAACTGCCTCAGCCAGCCTGCTGAAGAACTTGCCTGTCGATGGAGAGGATGATGGGTAAGTGTCAAACTTCTTACAAAGCTGCTTCTGAATCATTTCTGTGTTGGTCATGTTAAACCTGAAAGGAATGTGCACAAGCATTTTGATATCTTTGTAGTAATAATGTCTGCTATTATATTCATACAAGCTGGCGTCATGTTCATCTGTGTATTAATGTTACCCTAGATCAGTAGTATCCAAACTGGGTGACAGTTTAAACCTTTGAGTTAAATCAAAATCAGTTACACTCAATTTATTCAGTTTTATTTTGACTAGTGATGCAACAAAATGAAAAAAATATTGACAGAACACAGAAAAAATTTGAACATGCACACTTTTTTTTTTGTTTGTTTGTGTTAGATTTTGACCCTGGCTGTTAGGTTTATTTAACTGTTAAGCCTTCCATCTCCATTACTGGCATTCCAGGTTGGTCATGCTCTCGTGTCCTCCTGCCTGCATATTTAGTATTTTCAGCTGTTCTGCATTTCCTTTCACGTTCTATGCTATTTAAACCCCTTATCTCAAGCAGTTGTGGTTTCAGAATTCCTGTGGGCCTAGTTCAAGCGCTATATATATACAGTCGTATGAAAAAGTTTGGGCACCCCTGATAATTTATGATTTTTCTTTATAAATCATTGGTTGTCCAGCTCAGCAATTTCAGGTAAATATATCATATAGCAGATGAACACCGTGATATTTGAGAAGTGAAATTAAGTTTATAGGTTTTACAGAAAGTGTGCAGTAATTATTCAAACAAAATTAGGTAGGTGCATAAATTTGGGCACCTTTGTCATTTGAATACCTTTAGCACTAATTATTGGAACACAAAATTTGTTTTGTAAGCTCATTGACCCTTGATCTACATACACAAGTGAATCCAACTATGAGAAAGTGTTAAGGTGGCCAATTGGAAGTTTTTCTCCTCTTTGCATCTTCTCTGAAGAGTGGTAACATGGGAGCCTCAAAACAACTCTCAAATGGCCTGAAAACAAAGGTTGTTCAACATCATGGTTCAGGGAAAGGGAAAGGCTCTCTCAGAGATTTCAGCTGTCAGTTTCCACTGTGAGGAACATAGTGAGGCAATGGAAGACCACGGGCACCAGTTCTAGTTAAGGAACTCCCGAAGTGGCAGACCAAGAAAAATCTCAGATAGGCAGAGGCGAAGGATGGTGAGAACAGTCATAGTCAAGCCACAGACCATCTCCAAAGACCTACAACCTCATCTTGCTGCAGATGGTGTCACTGTTCATCGTTTCAACTATACAGCGCACTTTGCACAAGGAGAGGCTGTATGGGAGAGTAATGCAGAAGAAGCCTTTTCTGCAGACACGCCACAAACACAGAGTCACTTGAGGTGTGCTACAGCACATTTGGACAATCCAGCTTCATTTTGGAATAAAGTGCTGTGTACTGATGAAACTAAAATTGAGTTTATTTGGACATAACAAGGAGCGGAAAAAGAACACAGCATCCCAAGACAAACACTTGCTACCCACAGTAAAATTTGGTGGCGGTTCCATCATGCTGTGGGACTGTGTGGCCAGTTGCAGGTACTAGGAATCTTGTTAAAGTTGAGGGTCGCATTGGATTCCAGTTAATATCTCCAGATTTCTTGACAAGAATCAGTGACAAAGTTGCACCGAGGCCAACGACCCCAAACCCTGCTCAAAATCTACTAAGGCATTCATGCAGAGGAACCAGTACAACGTTCTGGGGGAATGGCCATCTCAGTCCCCAGACATGAATATTACTGAAAATGTGGGCTGTCCATGCTCGGAAACCATCAAAACCTGACTGAACTGGAGATGTTTCTAAAGAAGAATGGTCCAAAGCACCTTCAACCAGAATCCAGACTGGAAGCTCTAGGAAGCGTTTAGCGGCTGTTATTTCTACAAAAGGAGGATCTACTAAGTATTGATGTGTAATTTTTCTGTTGGGGTGCCCAAATTTATGCACCTGCCTAATTTTGTTTGAATAATTACTGCACACTTTCTGTAAATCCTATAAACCTTCATTTCACTTCTTCAAATATCACTGTGTTCATCTGCTATATGATATATTTAACTCAAGTTGCTGATCTGAACAACCAATGATTTTTAAACTAAAAATCATGAAAATTATCAGGGTGCCCAAACTTTTTTCATACGACTGTGTGTGTGTGTGTGTATGTATGTATGTATGTATGTGTGGTATATATATATATAGATATATATATATATATATAGATATATATATATATATATATATATATATATATATGATATATATATATATATACACACATACATACACCACACATATATATATAATATATATATATATATATATATATATATATATATTATATATATATATATATATATATATATATATATATATATATATAATATATATATTATATATATAGCTAGCTAGCTAGCTCTTTCACGTATAAAATTTGGTTATTCATAATTATCTTCCCAATTTAAAGTAACTGGAAAGATGCAAGTAGTGCATTAATAAAGGACAAAATTAAAGGACAAAAAGCAGTTTTATGAGCTGGTTTCTGCAACCCAAGTAATTAACCTGCGCTTGTATATGCATTGACTTCTTGTGTAGAAGAGGTTTTTTTTTTTGAAAGGCAAATTGCATTATGTGGCTGGGCTGTAAGGATATTTATCAAACGTTTGGAAAACTCGAAGGTTTGAATACCACTACCATAAGTATCTGTGTGAGTGCTCAGTGCTTGACATAGCGTGTTGATAAATGTTTTCTGGGGTGGTGAAGTACTTAATGACTTGGCACTCTTGATGCAGGGTTCTACAGTAAGCTTTTTTTGCCAAGTAGCA
The DNA here is from genome assembly GCA_025084515.1 of Ancistrus triradiatus. NCBI lineage: Eukaryota > Metazoa > Chordata > Actinopteri > Siluriformes > Loricariidae > Ancistrus > Ancistrus triradiatus. Next base: position 393,761 of record JAJAGP010000330.1, read on the forward strand.
GTGGTGCTGCTGATTTAAAAAAAAAAAAAAAAAAAAACCCAATAAAACAGGAGCACACTGGTTAAAAAAAAACTTAATATAGAAGTATACTGGTATGTTAGTATGTTCTTTCATATATAGAAAATACAATCCTAAAATACCAAACTGTCTTTGTTCTTTCTACTTCTTGTATTCCTGTTATTCGAATATATCAAAGTACTGTATTTTTCGAACCATAAAGCGCACCGGGTTATAAGGCGCATGAAATGAAAGAAAACTCTTTAGTTCCGTCTGAAGCTCAGTTTGGTCTTTACCTGGAGCAGGGCGTCTTCTTGCTTCCTCCACTTCTTCGTACCATTTATTCGTTAATGTTGAATTCTCTCGCAGCTGCTCTCTGACCATGTTGTACTGCGTGACTGATAGCGTTGTGTTTGAAATCCGCTTCGAAAATAAATGAATGAATGCACGTACCCTAATGCTGAAGCACATACCGTATTACTCCGCTATGCTGCGCACTACGGTGGCCGTGAGCTTCGTAACTTACCAAGGCCGTGCTAAAACATTTTGACAGATTTCTGAGCGCCGTGTACCATCTACAATCGGTTCTAGGTCAGAAAAGCACAACCAGAATTAATTCATACATTAGACGCACCGCATTTTAAGGCGCACTGTCCATTTTTGAGAAAATTAAAGGATTTTAAGTGCGCCTTATGGTCCGAAAAATACGGTAGTCTTGGTTCCAGCAGCATTTTAATGCTAGCTGACAGTTGAAACTTTGTGATCTGTCTGAGAAATTTGAGCACAATGTGGTGAAACTGTCTGATTAGTTTTAGGTAGTGATGCACCTAAACATCGTTGCTGTGTTTTCAGCAACGATTCTATATTAAAAAAAAAAAAATTTTTGTTGGGGGTTTGGTTTAATGATGTACCTTCTGAAAGTGTCATTATTGGATGCTTTTTGTTTTTTGGTAACAGATTTCAGTGCTTCTCTAGTTTTATGCCATAAGTTATTAAACATTGTAATCATTTAAATAGGATTTAGTGTCATATTTGTTCCACTATTTGTTCCACAATGTTCTGCTGGTTTTACCATGTTGTATTCAAACAATAGCAACAATATTAGAAAGAACAAACAGTATTGGTTTCCAGCCAGGATCTGTCTGTGTGGAGTTTGTATGTTCTCCTTATCAGCCATTTTATTTTCCTCTAGGTATTCTCCCTCATTGCAAAGGCATGCATTAGGTCATCTGGTGTCTTGTCTGTAGTGTCCATGTTTGTCTGTGCACTGCTCTGGGTTGGCATCCTGCATTGGTTGGTTCCTGCATTGGTGGTTTGTGCTGCCAGTTAGGGCCTGGCTCTCTGAATTGTATTAATCAGGTATGAAAATGGATGGATGGAGAAAAGTCACTACCCTTTAATGATGAGGTTACTGCAGGCTACGTGGGCTAGGTTTAGTTTTTTGTAGCAAACAAGACTGTATAAACAGTATGTTGTACTTTTGCTGTTGTGTGCTGTTTACATGTTACTTATACTTCATTCCAGAATATGGGTGGGCAGTATGGCAATATTTTGTTGTATCGTGGTACATTTTATCGTGATAGACGATATGCTTTTCTGAGGATATTGAGAATATCTCCCAGCTTCATAATGTCCTTTTCAGTGTGTTCAACTTGGAGAAGCCAAACACAGTAAAAACTGGAGCCATAGCATTTGAAAAGGTGTCTGACGTTTGTATCTTAAGGGATCTGTCTGTTTTCCTACCTGCTGGTTAATCTCAAGCCGTCTATGCCATTCCATCTGTACCGCTTTGTGCCACATGTCTGGAGTGTACTTGTGGAGTAGGCTGATGCTCCATGTCCGGTTTCCCTGTGCACTCATGAAAAGACTCCTTGTCATTGTGAAGCTGGTGGTCTATTTTTGCCAAGCTGAGTTGACCATCTAAAAGTGCTAAATGATGCATGCTAGCTATAACAAGCTCTGTAGGTCAGTTTAGTGCATGCCCTCGTCCATCCTCTTACCATCAGTGTAGCGTCAGGCACGCCTAGGGTTGGGTATCGATGAACAATGATCAATTATGCCTACCTAAATGACAGTGACTCGACAACGGAGTAAGGATGTGGCCCTTATTCAGCAAACGCCGTCGCTGTTCTGTGACACTCCTGTTTTCTTTCTGATTGTCTTTTCACAAGAAAGTTGCATCACAGGTCGACTGCAATGGATGTGTTAGCAATGTGCTAGCACTGTCAGTAGAGCTGGCTAATGTGGCACATGATCTTGGGAATTGCATTAGGTCCAACGCTGCCTTTTGTTTTAGCGTATTGGAGGGGCAACCTCCTTTACAACAGATCAACCATCCACATATACTGCACTTTGTTTTTTCTCTCACGAACTGGAACCATTTTTTTTCAAGCACTACATGCAGACTGGAGCAACTTTTTCATGTGTACTCGCCACAGGAACTGGGGACGATTGTAGTTCTTACAATGCTGTGTATTGGGACTTTCTTACTGCTTGATGGGTGCTTTTCTCAGCACACAGGAGCCCTGGGTGGTGATTGGACCAGATTAAGTTCATGGCTATTGGTCCAGCCGGAAGAGCCACTGATTGGGGGCACCTGACATTTTTAAATATACTTGTACACCAGTAGCCGTATAAACAATAGATCTTCATGCTAAAATGGAAAAAAAATTACAGACAAATGACAGTAAAGTCCAGGCTTTACAGAGCCAACTCGAGCTTGAGAAGGTACAACATGATTTGTAGTCGTTTCAGCATTCCTGCTGGCAGTGCGAATGCAAACCAAAAAAGTCCCTGCAACAAATGTAGATTTTTATGGGAACTCCATGTGGGGTAGTTCCTCCTAAATTGGTTCCTACAACTGTCTGCTGATGCTACACAGGAGTCTATCAAAACAAATCTGTGATGTTACAATACGTACCCAACTCTTGGCAGATGGATGAGTTCGTACAGACGTAGCGCCGTATGAAATCAGTTATTTTCATATTTTTCTACAACCAAACAAGCGATAGCAAAATTGCGTTTTTGTATTTATTGAAATTGCTGATATAACATTTGGAAGCATCATTAATTACATAAATAAAAGTTGTGAAAAACAAATAAGGTTACAGAGTACATATTTTATTACTATAAATAAAAGTGCAATTTGTAACTTCAATATTTCAGTTTCAACAAACCTATGGTGTTTTTAGTAATGTCCTTAAATTATTACATTTGAAAATTTAATTTGGCCATTGAGATTCATCCCTTCTATGGGGTGCTTGATGACTGATTAACACAATTACCAGTGACGTTCCCGATCCTGTATTTGCAGGTTTTAAACACTCAGACTTTTCCCTGCCCTACCCTGGGATGTGACTGTGGGTTTGTAACGGATAGGCTATTGTTAGTTTCATTTGTTCATATAGAGGTTTCTTTTGCAGATTTGTGACGTGCCTGTTGGGGTAGGCTGACTTGATTCATTTGGTTTCACCAAAGGGCAAAACTAGAGGACAACCATTTAATAATTTTAGGTGTATTTGGGTGAATCACGATGACATAACGTTTGTTGGTTAAATGTGGCATTTTGAGCATTTTAATACATCCATTTGCTGTGATGGAAGTCGTCTGTTCTCGTCGTCTGAACTGCCATATAAATCCTGCAACTTGTGTAGATTTAAAGGTGAAAATGGTGGAGAATGGTTTCTTAGTTGAACAAAACAAAGTAAAACAGCTTTGAACTGACTCGGTGTAGGACAGTTGTACATGCATGTGCTTTTACCGTAGAGTAAATTGCCAAGGCGCTCCCTGAGAACTGCACTTACCTAGCATTTTTCCCCCGTTGTAAAGACAGCCTCTGCAAGGTCTGCTCTGTGTCACTTGCATAAGATTTCCCCACTGAACGTTCCCTTCATTTAGCAGCTGTATTGCTTTTAGGGTTGTACATTCATCATCTATTTGGTTTTCATATTACAAACTCCCAACAATACCCCTTGATCTTACTCAGCACAAATAGTGTATTGTAGTGCACTTAGGTCATGGTGTTGGCTGGCAGACTTGTTTAGCATGATGATTATCTCATGTTTGCTTTTTTGAATGTAATCTGCCCTTGGCAGTGATTCAAGCTGAACATGAGTCCCAATGAATCACTCATTGTGTGGAGATCAAGTAGATTATCTCTCCAATTAATGGGCCCTATGGAACGAGAGAGAAGAGGAAATGCTATCGCTCTGCTAGATAAGGCCAGAACAGACAACAAGCTAGCTGACTGTATGCTGTATTGCAGTTAGGTCTCATGTTTGGCCTTTAAGTTCAACAGGATATGTATGGCCGTTGCATGAGAGTAGGAATGGCCCAAAACGCTTGCTCTGAATGGCATTTGCGAGTGCGGAACAGTGAGGCGAGTGTGCAAAAGGGCATTCACAAACAAGAAACACATCTACGAACACGGAACTGTGAAGCTAGCACAGAAGTTTTTGGCGAGCGGTTAAGTGTCGCACACGCTTCCTCTCTCTGAGTCCATTTCTGTGACTTTGGTGTGGGGGAACGTCTCCACGTATGATTGCTTGTTCTGATGTTCGTGTGATTGGTTGAAAAGCGTTTTCACTTTTTCTTGCTTTAATCACTCAAACAGCATCACTCTGCTGACAGGCTGCCAAGTAAGGAACGCTTTATGCACACAAACATATAGCACATAAAAATAATGTACCGTATTTTCCGGGCTATAAGGCGCACCGGGTTATAAGGCACATGAAATGAAACGAAACTCTTAAGTTCCCTCAAGAAGCTCAGTTCGGTCTTTACCTGCGCAGGGCGTCTTCTTGCTTCCTCCACTTCTGTGTACCATTGATTCGTTAATGGTGAATTCTCTCACAACTGCTCTATGACCATGTTGTACGCGTGACTGATAGCGTTGGGTTTGAAATCCGCTTCGAAAATGAATGAATGAGTGCACGTACCCTAATGCTGAAGCACATACCGTATTACTCCGCTATGCTGCGCACTACGGTGCCGTGAGCTTCGTAACTTATCAAGACCGTGCTAAAACATTTTGACAGATTTATGAGCGCCGTGTACCATCTACAATCGGTTCTAGGTCAGAAAGCACAACCAGAATTAATTCATACATTAGACGCACCGCATTTTAAGGCGCACTGTCGATTTTTGAGAAAGTTAAAGGATTTTAAGTGCGCCTTATGGTCCGAAAAATACGGTAATAACCCTATTAAATGATTATCTTTCCGTGGATTCATATTCCGTTTTGGTAATAAACTGTACCCCGTTTGAGAAACACTTAAATAATCAATTAATTTAAAAAGAAAAAAAACAAAAAACAATCACAACGCCAAATCAGAAAGTTGGAATGGCATGGAAAATGCAAAAAAAAAAAAAAAAAATGCAGTGTTCCTTATATTTCCTTTGACTTCTATTTCATTGCAGACAGTATTAACAAATGAAATGAAGCTGACCAGAAAAAAACTGAAATAGCTTGGGTTCATAAAGACCCATTCTTGCATTTCAGGCCTGTAATACATTAAAAAAAAGTCTGACAGGGACAATTTAAGGCTAGAATTGAAGTAAAGAAAACCAAACAGGTAATGTCAACAGGTGTTTATAATCATGATTTGGAACAAAAGCAGTATCCAAAGGCTGAGTCTTTTAGTAAAGCTGGGCAGAGGATCTCCAGTTTGTCATCAAACGTGTAAGAAAATTGACATGTTTAAAAACAATGTTCTTCAAAGAAAGATTGAATGGGATTTACATATTTCAGTCATAACTTTTTCTGATTTGTATTGTCTTGTTGAAAAATTTATGGACATTCCTGGAAATTATGACGTCTTGAAGGCAGCTTATGTTGCTCTACAATCTCAATGTACTTTTCTGCATTAATGCTGCATCACAGAAGTGTAAATGTCATTTGCCAAGTGCACTGACACAACCCCTTACCATGACAGAGCCTGGCTTTTGGAATTGTTGCCGATAATAGCCTGGATAGTCCTTTTCGTCTTTGGTCCTGAGCAGGTGATGTCCATTCTTCCAAAAAACTTCTGCAATACTGATTGGTCTGACCGCAGTACTCAATTCCACTGTGTGATGGTGCATCCAAGATGCCTCCGATCCCAGAGAAATCGACATTGCTTCTGGACGTAGTTAACACCAGGTATCTGTTTTGCACACATGGGTGTGTATATGCATGTGCTTCAGTGTTGTGCAGTTAGAAATCAAAAACGACCAATTCAAAATGCTACTCTGCTTTTTCATGGTTGCTATAGGACTTTTATCTGTTATGACAGTGTTTCTAACCAATCAAAAAACTCCTCATTAGAATGGCTTCTGTCCACATGGTGCATGCCTCTTCTGATGATATTTTGAAGGGTTCGTTAAAGTGTATTACCAAACAGAGGAGATATTTCACCAGATTTATGATTTTTACTATGGTGGCTGGCCCATAGCAGTCTGATATCTTGTCGGCACACTGAAGTGGGCGCTATGCACTCGTCATTGCCTATGAGTGTGTTCATTTAGCTACATAATGTGAAATGGAGACTTGCAAGGAAACTTGAAATAATTCAGCAAGGTCAGCCAAGTCTACATACAAAGTAATAGACCATTTTCTGGAAAGGAGTGGAGTATGGACTTTAGCTTCAAGTAAGCGTAACGGACTGGTGAGTTTGGTGTTTACTTAATGTTTCGGCTTCCCTGGCATACTGTGTACATAAGAAATGAGTGATGCTACTTTGTTGAATGGTTGTTCCTCTTCATGGATTATTTTCAAACGCGTCACACAAAGTTGATCTATGAAAAATAGGAAAACTTTGCTGTGCTCTTTCGTATATGCTACTTTTGTCATTTGTAGCTGCATTTGGTCTGTTTGGAAATTCATTCGTAATTTAAAGACAAGGCCAAGTTTATCTGGTACATTTATTTTACATTAACAATGTGTGTGCGAGTTCCGGAGTGGGGGTTGTGGTAGCAGAAGCAAAGGCCTCTTGTGTGCCGTTGTCCTCCATATGTTAATGGTATGCAGATCCCTGTGGATTGTTCTTTCAGAAATTGGTTGTTAAGGACCTGCCTTGACTTCTAGATGCAATTCGTGTCTGGAAGCAAAGCGATTTTTATGCACAAGCTTTGAAACACACCAGCGGTCCCTGTCTGTCAGTTTCGCCCACAATTCATACTGGGATTTCCTGTAGACTGGAATTTTTGTCGCTGCTGGTAAAGCCGTATGACCGATACACTGATACACCTGCAGATTCCACTACTTCCTTCACACTATGGCCTTTGACATGCCCAAGTGCAATCACTCATTTTTGCCAATCATTAGCACCTGCTTTGCAACCCATTTTCCACACATCAAATGAGAAACATTGCTTCCATGAAGACCACTTTTGATAGGACTTCTTCGGACTGTAGATGGGTGTACATGTGCTTTTAAGCTAGTCCTGGACATGTTGCTGAACATCTGATTTTGAAGCGAAGTAAGTCTGAGGTACTTGGTTTCTGTGACCAACCACTACATTTCTTGTTCTCAACTCTGCCTGTTTGTGTACTTAGTAGTAGATAGTGAAGCCCCTGTGCTTAATAGTGAAGCTTTTGTATCTGGAAACAGCTGTCATTCGTGGATTTACTAGGGGTGGGGGGGAAATCGATTGTTAAATGCATCACAATGAGGATGTGGCTGATTCGGCATCGATTCACAAAAGTGTAATATTGATTATTTAAATGTTAGTTAAGCGGAAGTGCAGCACAAAGGTCTGTGGCATGCACGTAACACAGGCTCTACAGACACATCTGAACCCTATTGCAGCTTTTATTGCCAGGGATTTGTCTGTATTCAGTCCTTGAGAACCGGGGCTTTTGTGCTGCGTTGTGCCTTTTTGAGCCGAGATGGTGTTCCGTCTCAGATATTGCATGCTAACCGTATGCTAAAAGTTTACAGTCACAGACTATGATTTTGGCAACACATGGATCTTGTATGGTTACTATTTGCAGGACTTGGACTAGATTCTTTTTGAGAATATTTTTAAACTTTTGAGAACACGCACCTAAAATAATAATCAGTAATTAAAAAAATAGTCAACCACACAGGCTTTAAAATAAATAAAGTGGCTACTTAAGTAGTGTAATGGGGTCTTAAGATCAAGTGAAAACAACATATTTCATTATTTTATGTACAGTATTACGTATAGTTCATTGCTTGAATTTTACGTTTGTCTTTTCAGTCGTTTGCATGTAACTCTGACACACACAAAATAGTAAATAGCACAAATACATTTAGGACTAAATGTAGCACAGAAAAATGTAATGTTTCTATTATTTGGGCAGATACCTGCAGGTCTACGCCTGCTGAACTGCAAAATTCACCTGGGCCATCCAGATGCACATGGGATTTCCCGTTTGGTATCGGAGGGAGCTCACTTACTGGTTGTCGTTCACGTCACTGTTTTCGTGAGCTAAGACTCATTTATAATATTAAACAAGGTTGAGTTTCCTGGAACGTCAAAACATCCCGACCACCTTAAACCAAATTATCGGGATGACATGAGCGCAACTCTAGCTAGACTCTCATGATTTTATTCCAACGTTGGAAATTTGTCTGTGGCCATGAAATTGCTTAAAGTTGCTGGAATTACAGATCACACAGCAGTCCCCACAGTCTACAATGAGACCAAAACTGAGGTCATGGAATCACTAAGCAAAAAAGAAGTTCTGTATTTAAACAAAATGCATCGATAATCGATTAACAATGGAATAGCAGCCCTCTGAATCACAATCGATAGGATTTCATTTCATATCTAAAATGTTGTTTCCCCACTTGTCTATATATAGATAGAGCAATTTCAGAATGTTTTGTCTAATATCGTGTGGCGAATTTTTGCGTACACTTTTTTTTTCCCTAAAAAAATTAAATCCATAACAGACCTTGTAAAAGACAGCTTATGTACAGCATCCAAGCTGTTGTGCCATCATTTCTATTAATGGAACAGTAGAATCGGTGTCTGTAATGCATATTATTGGAACACTGTAGTACCCTAGTGAAACGTAATCGCAATACTGTAAGATTTTTTTTATCATATTGTTGTTGGAAAACAGTGACTGAATGCAGTCTGATGTTTAGTATGGGTGCACAGAATCGGCTCCCACTGTCGTACTGCCTGTTTTACTTCTTTGTTCTAATGACTACAGTCAGTCAGACTAGTCATGAGTGGAGGCATTCCTCCTGTACTAGACACAAAACGCTTGAAGTGGCTAGCAAGAGAGAGGAAGCTTGCATGCAACACTGTCGATGCTTGCCAAGTGCTCAGGGATTCCTGTCTGTGCAAATGTGTGGCGAATTTTTCTGTGTGCTTGCTTTCCAGTTCTGTGATCACACTTTATTTTTTCTTTTTTTTTTTCTGCGTGATTTGGCCAATCTGCTCTTAAAATAACAGCTACATGCATTGCTTTCTGCTCTACAGCGTGGCATTCTTGTGCGTTAACACCTATATAGCTTCCATTGTACGAGGCCAACACATGCACCTGTCATTAGCCGAAATACAAAACTATAATTAGGGATGGGTGAAAGTCCATAGATTTGAAATGAACCAGTTGGTGGGTAGTTTATTTTGCCGTTGTAACAATGTTAAATATTGGAAACGAGTAACGGTACTCAGATGGTGGTAGTATGACACCCAAACGATGCCGAATTTGGAAGCAAAGCAAAATCTTAACACTGCAGTTTGTGTTGGTTGAGAGAATGTTATCTACAATGTTATATCTATATCTTCTGTCTTGTATTTTTGTCTTAAAATGGTTGTTGTTAGTTGATAATCTGCCACAGTCTACCAGTCTTGCTTTGGCCTGGTCAGAGTGCAGGATTGAACCCTTTTAGATAATATATGACCTCGCATTAAACACAACACAAACAAACATTTTTCGACTTCTTGTCAACTGGTTGAAGCCATTACCATTGAGTGAAACAACACTGCTTTTGCAATTTTGGGTTTGGCACATTTTGATTGCCCAGGAGTGCGTGTGTCACAAGCTTGGTATGGAAGTATAAGCCAATATCGTCATCAGCATGACTATCAGTATTGGCTCATGTTGCTAAGAAGAGTAAGGAGGGAATTTTTGTAGAAAGGATGCATAAAGATCCATGTAGTTGGTAAGATTAGCAAATTTGTTCACATGTAGCCAACTTCAAGTCAAGTCAGATTTATTTATATAGCGCTTTTTACAATGGAGCATTGTCTCAAAGCAACTTTACAAGTTTAGATTATCTCCTAATAACTACGTCCAATCCCAAATTGAGCAAGCCTAGGGCGACAGTGGCAAGGAAAAACTCCCTAGTTCTAGGAAGAAACCTTGGGAGGACCAAGACTCAAAAAGGGACCCAACCTCCTTGGGCGGCGTAGATGATAATCTAAGAGCGAAACTAAAGTCATGGAGTCATGGTCGAATAAAATGTGAATTATGCCACAGTGGAGCTCCATGCAGATGAACATCATGTGTGGGGCTTGGAACTGCCGGTCACACAGCTCGGAGAGAGAAAACAGAAAATGTAATTAGTTATTGATTAAGAGCACAGTGTCTATTAACAATCACTGATGCCAAGTGTAGCATGAGACCCCGGCAGCATTAGCTATAGCAGCATAGCTAGGAAAGCTAGAAAGAGGAAAACTGGTAGGAAACACAGCCAAGAGGGATCACATGAGACATTGGCAAACCCCACGGGAGGCAGAAGACAGCAACCCAACGTCTCTGATCACCTAAGACTCTTTGACTATGAACCCCCAGCTCTGCCCTTATTCTAAGGCAAGGATGCATGAGTCAAGATCACGAGGACCGAAGCCCAGTTCAGCCAGACCGCCCACTCGACACTCCCGGCTAGCGGACAAGGCAGGCAGGCCAGACATGACTCCAGACTCCGGCCCCAGCACCCAAACCATGCAACCTGGTCTAAATCTAGTCAAAAGCCTGCGTAAATAAGTATGTCTTTAGCCTAGACTTAAAACTTTGGAGGGTGTCTGAGTCTCGAACGAAAGTGGGAAGTTTATTCCATAGTTGGGGGGCCATGTATGAGAAAGCCTTTCCCCCTAGGGAACACTTGAACATCATAGCCTTTTTCCGTTTAACACAGTTATACTATGTCATTTGTAAACAGTTAGATTTTTCCAGTTTCATGCCTAAACGTTCAGCCCATTACATCAACAATCAAACTGGTGCATGTGTGCACCCTTTCAAGATAGCGACTTGTTTATTTAGCCGCTATCACTCAGGACAGGCTCATAATATGAACCATGTGGGCATTCATAGATTTCACCTCCCCAAAAAGTCAATTCATCAGTTTTCTGACCTGTCTTTCTAAAACAAGGTGCATAGAGATGAGTAGGAGGGATGCCCTGAATATTCAGCACCCGAAATTATTCATAAGTGAAAAGACCGAATAATTTATACAGAACAATGACGTTTATGTTGACGCGATCATATCGCAACCAGTGTGCAGCGAGGCGCTCTTTGTAAATGCAGCAGACATCAGCTGTGTGGAAGCAGGGCTCTCCGGTGCGAGCGGTTTTGTTCTCATGAATATTTATTTAGGAGCACTTGAACGAAACGAGATCTTGACCTGAATGCGCTTTATAGTGCCCATCGGGTCTGTCTCAATACCCAGTAAGTGCCCTTTCTGCATACTTCCTAGGTCAGGTCGTTCTCTTGGTAAAGCTTCCTAACCAACAATAAAACCCTAAGACTGGTAAATGAGAGTCTACTGAGTTACCGATTGCATCACTGATTGTTTACAGCGCTTAATGAAATGTTAATCTTTCCTTAAGGCTTCTTTTTGGAGGAACACGAGGTACAGATCAAAGGTACACAGAAGCTAATATTAGGACTAACATGGGAAATGTAAGCCCTTCTGTATGAGATCTGTGGTTCAGCACATTTAGCTGGTAACTGATCAGAAATTATTAGATTCAAACAAGGAAAAGTCAAAATATTAATGTGAAATTCATAAAAACTATATTTACATAATTACATACATGTTTTACACCCGAAACACAGAACAGGAAATGGGTGCAATGTAATTCAATCTCTTTGTCTTCCACATAGTCCTGCAATTAAATGTTATTTAAATTATTTAACACATTTAAATTATTTTATCATGTTTTATGTGTAAACATTTTTTTTCAGTAAGTAAAAAAGGTCTTTCTTGAAAAGGAAAGAGGAAAAATACATTTAGGGTATAATTTATGCAATAATGAAGAATGTGTCAAAATTAGTGATGCACAATATATCGGCAGCCGATGTATTATTTGGCGATATATGGACTTTTTTTCAGATACCGATATTCGAATTTTAGCCGATATTATAACCAATATTTATAATATATTTACATATGAATATTTCTTTGATTTTTCTTTTTGCTGTTATTCATTAAGCAAAATATCTGGTGATGCTGGCTGTATAGTTATGTTTGCAGTTCTATTCTTTCTTGGAGCGTCTCAGTCATAAGCTTTCTTATACGCCTAATGTTCTTGTTGCTGCCTGTACCAATTCAAGACTGAAAAGCTGTTTCCTACCTTTTTAAAAGGAAGGTTAAAAAAATAAAATGGAATTAAACCATTTTCCCTTTGAGTGAACTGCACCTTGTGTTTACAGTAATCGTCAGGTCTGATTTAACTGTTTTTTTTTATTCTTTAATATTTATTGTTATTTTATTTTAGTGCAAAAATGATTTGCTGTATTTGAAATGTAGAAAGGTTAAATTATCGGTTTTTAACATCGGTATTGGTCACAATGTGCTAAAAATCGGTTATCGTATCGGCCCAAGAAATTCAATATCGGTGCATCCCTAGTCAAAATTAATGACAAAAATGCAAAAAAAATCAGATTTGGCTTTTGACCAACTGCTTAATTTTGTTCGGTTTCAGCCACAAATTTAAATTTTGGTACATCCCTAATGATATGCTAAAGTTGTGGAAGAACTGGCTTGACCATAACTAAATCTGAAACCTTTGAACTGAACAAGAATACTTGCGGTGATCTAGGCCTGTTTGTCCAGAATCAGTATTCAATCTCGGACAATCTAATGGAAGACCACCTTTCGAAGAGTGTAGGCTGCTGTAGTAGCAAAGGGGAGAGGCCAACTTGACATTAATACTTTTGCGAGTCCACAAAACTGTCTGTAGAGTAAATTTGATATACTATAGAAATGACAGCATCAGGTTATAAGTGAGTACTGGGGAAGGAAGTCGTCTTCAGACAGTCAGACGCATTGGTGCCAGATGTTAATTGAATTGTATATCATATAATCCGTGATCTTCTTAAAACAGATGTTCGTACAGGTTTTATTTGTCTGTGTACTGTTTGACAAACAGTGGAGAACAATTAGACACGTAACATGGGTGAAATAATGGAAATGGCTATTGTTTGCGTTAATTAACTGCCTCTGTGGTAGGCCTGAATGAAAATTAGTTGAAAGAATGCTCTACTGTGTTCATGTTGTACTGAATTTTGTTCTCTTATTGTGTCTGTAATTGAGGTCCAATGGTTTTTAAATTGGGACTCCACAGTGCATCCAAATTTGAAGGGAGCGTTGCTTTTGTCATTATAATTTTTGAACTCGGCGATCACACTGCATGTCCTAATCACTATGTTTGAGGAAGCAACAGCAATGAGTTGTCTTTCATAAAGAGGCTTTTAAAAGCAGGGATGCACAAAAACATTAATAGATATTTACAGTTCTCAGTTTCTTTAGACGGAAACAGACTTTAGACAGAAACCAAATGAATAGGCTGTTGAAACTGTAGGCTGATATCAGCTGCAGCTTAGGGTTTTATTTCTGGACTTTCTTGGGCTTGACTCTGTGTGAGTCAGCAGAATTGGAATGCTGTCTCTGTGTTATTAGACAAGACAGGATATCACTGGCTCAAGTGTACAACCTTCTGCATGTGCTCCTGCACTGCTTGAGCTCTGTTAACCCTGCATTGTGCAACCCTCCTCATGCCATATGTCAGAGGGGTGTGAAGATGGGTCACTGACAGTATAAAGGAAGCTTCACCCTGATAAATTATTTGAATATTTGGCATATATCCAAGAATAAAGTCTACTCTGAAATTGCTAAAAATGAATTGTATAAATGTAACCTTTGTTCAGACTATGGCTTGTATCAAACATACTGCTAGGTAATTATCTGATACAGATTTACCGGGTGGAAAGGTGTTCTGGCCATGTGGTTATGTAGAGCTTTAGTTATTGTTGAACAGTGCTCAGTTTGCCTAAAATATATATCTGCTTGTATGGGGAGTCTAAATGAGGGATGTCTGATGTATTTAGCTTACAGCATGATGCCACTGTGTGAACTTTTCGCACAGAGTCATTGTTTCGGGAACGCTGGCTGCCAGCCATCTCTGTGCCTTTCATTCCTGCCCCACATGCGAGTCAGTCCAGTCTTTTATGCCAGTCTGCCTGCTTGTCTGAGCTAACCACAGAAACTCTGCAGCCTAAACCACATTGAGCAGCCATCCTAGAGACGACATGCTTCTGTTACATCGAGGGCAAAATGCTTTTAAAACCGTAGTATCCCTGCCCCCATGGTGGGTGTTTGTATGTGGGAACTACAATAAAAAAAATCACATTTAACAAGGGAAATACTTTTGGGAGAAAAACTATTGGGGGTTCATTGGCTTATTCTCCGACTGAATATTCAAGAAATTTCTTGGATATTTTCAGAAGATTTTTTGGGGGGTAACCAAGCGGTGAAATTTACAGTTAGATGTCATTCAAAAAACACTTGAATGGATTTGTGGTATTGGTGTTAAAATAAGGATGACCAGTCCTTCCAGCAGGATTGTGTAGCTAGTACTAGCATGTACAGTATAAGGCAATGTTCAGGGATTATTCCAGTTTAATTGTTGATTACTTCATAGTTGGAGGGACTATTACATTTTTTGACATCTTACCAAATGCTATTACATTTTTTTTTTTGTTGCTCTTACCAAATGGCTTCTTTTATTCTTTGTTGAGGAGTTTCAGAAGCCTGAACTTGACTGAGATTTGTGCCTCAGCTTGTCCTGTGCAGTGCCTGAAGTGCATTCCCTGAACTCTGTTTACTTTTCTAGAAAGCATATGATTTTCTATTTTTTGTGAGTACTTTTGGCTGTTTGCTAGGCTTCCCTGAAGCAAGCAGCTATGTGACAGGTGCTGAGTGTTACTGTATGAATTTCACTGAGTCAGGGTTTCTTGTTGGCTGATTCATTTAAAACGGGTGGGGAACATCAACAAAGGGCATTATGATTGTAAGTTTCCATTCCAACTTGTTTAATCAATCAGTCTCGGTCTTCAAATAGCTTATTGGTTTCATCAGGTGTATCTCCTGCTTGGTTAGATGTTATGAAAACCCAGCCACACCTTCTCTTTGAGGATGAGATTCCCAACCCAGTTCAAATCAAGTTGTACTAGTATTAGCTGGCTGTAATTAAATATGCAGTCATTGCATTAGGTATGCCTCATTGGTTCTATACTTGTTGTCCATGTTATCAGTTCCACTTGCATTGTAGATGCATTTTGTAGTTCTACAAGTCCATCTGTTTCTTTGTCTACTTTGCTATCCCCCTTTACTCTGTTTATGGTCAGGACTACAGATGCATTGATCGATTGGCCAGTGCCCGGAATCGTTTTTCAGTGTGATCGCCAATAATCAGTGATGGGTCGGTCAGTCTCATGTAACCGTTTCTGTGACGGTCACATTATCAAGACACGATGGCGACAGCAGAACAGGCACAGCAACAAATGAAGAGTGCTTGTACTACCTTTAATTTAGAATTCAGTTTGTGTTAATACACACCTTTCAACACGGCTCAGTCGCTCTCTGGTTTGTTTGAGCTGCAGACATGTTCATGATGAATAATTGTTAGATATCTGTTGTCTTTTCAGTGCTACATAGTCAACAAAATAGTCTCTCTAGTGCAATACTATTGAGGGAGTAGGGAGACTAATGAGGGAATAAGAATTTATTTCGGACACAGCCATGTCTTGAGCATGGATGCTCTTCACAGCATGCTGGTTGCAATACATGCATAGTGACAATAAGCCATGGAGGAGTAACACTGAAAATGTTCTGAAGAACCAATTTAGTAAGACATTTAAAACGGCATCATCCTGCTGAGTATGCATACATTCTCCCCCCCCCCCAAAACAAAAGGCAATGGGGTTAAACCTAAAGCTAGCCACAGCCAGGCACAAGTGACAGGACTTGCTATACTTCTTTAGCAATAGTTTCCATTAAATGAAAAGTAGAAGAAAAAATGTTCCTGTATGCAGTTATTTATAATTCTTAGACTGAAAGAAAATTGGATTCAGCCAGTCTTATGTTATGTTAAAAATTCGCAAATTGAATCGGCCAGGTAAATTGCGATCGGTGCATCTCTAGTCAGGGCCACCACAGATCAGGTACTATTTGGGTTGTGGATCATTCTCAGCACTGCAGTGACACTGACATGGTGCTGGTGTGTGTGTGTTGTAGTGGTATGAGTCAGACAAAGCAGTGCCGCTGGAGTTAAATTGGAACGTGTTCAATTGTGATAATCATGGTATTAATGCAGTAAAAAAATTGAATACGTTGACAAGTCTCTGTGTAAAATATACCTATTCATTAAATGCCATAATTTGGCAATATGTCCACACTACCATGGCTTGTATTTTTCCTTGGAGAGGGAGAGTGAACTGATCTATAGTATTGGACAGAATAAATTTTTTTTTTTTACCTGGTTTGCTAGTAAAAGGTTGAGGCAGACGGCAAGGCTGCCCTGCTCAGACTTGCCTTTGTTAGTAGAATCCATGTATCAAAGCAGGAAATCAGGGCGAACACAGTGATGTAAAGACTGTACAGTCTCTCTCTCTCTAATTTGGCAGTGTAGGAGTGTATATGTATAATACACGGAGCAAAACCGAGAACAGTAACTTGATGGATTGGATTTGAAGTTTCTTGCTTTGCTAGTATATATTTGTTGTTTTTGTAATTGTGATGCATCAAAGAGCATTCATGCATGTTTACACAAGGAAAAACTCTGTAGTATAGGGCAGTAGGCATGGATCCGTTGCCATTCATGCAGTATTGATGGAGAACTTTCCTCTGCTCTCACAGCCCATTTATTCACCTACCCCGGGGGTACAGGTAATATGAGAGACAGAGAGTCAGACAGACAGGCACACACTGTTGTTGTCTGCTCATATTGTCTTCACTTCATTCATATGTGAATGTCAGCAGTAATCCTCACTCACTCACAGTTGTATGGGTTGCCAGTACTATTAAAATTAGCCAGTCGTTCTTTTTCTAGCCAGTCCTATACATCTCAGTTCTTAAAGCACCCTAGGAGTAGCTCTTTGTATTTGAAAATTAGTACTTTTTCCCATCATGTTCAGAGTAGAGTGTCTTTACACTCTGATTTGAATCACCATAGAAAATTTTAATGGATAACCTTGATCAGTGTTTACAGACGTAGCAGATCATAATGAACTAAATCTTACCATTTAAATATTTTCTCCATTCTGTGTGAGCTACAGTTGTTGATTCGTTTAACGGGGGGGGGGAGTTTAGAATGGATTAATGCTCATTACCTCTAAGCTGTTGCAGTAGCCACTTTTGCACCATGGCAGTTCTAGGAACTAATTTGAGAGGCACTACCCCCTGCGGAGCTCCCCCAAGAACTAAATTCGTTTCAGGGCCTTATTTTGGTTTGCATTTGCACCGTCAGTAGGAATTCTGCCAGATGCTGAAGTGACGTAAGCCACACGAATTTCACTTGGACGATTCAAAATGGCATTGTCTCCGCCTTTGAAGAAGGATCTAAAATAAGCCCCTATATATGGCATTCTAAGAACTACAATCATCCCCAGTTCCTGCAGTGCCAGTTTGCGATAAAGGGACCTCTTTCTTAAACAGTTCTAAGGAACTATGATAAAAAAAAAAGTTCCTCTGGTGCAAAAGCACCTAGTATATTATCTTTTTCACATAACTACGCTGGAATTGGTCTAGTTATGTGAAAAAACAATATACTAGCTGGTGGTAATAATATACTAATCTGGTCATTATTCTTGCTGTTTTTCATGCTTTATTACCCTTAGGATGGTGACCAGCTTTGTGAATATGATCTGTGTATGCTATTTCGTATGCAAGTATTTATAGTAATTTATAGAGAAACATTTTGTGATGTACAAACCATAGACAATAAGTACTAATCATTTTAAGTGGGGTTGTGAGATCATCTCTACCACTTCTTATGATTGGCCTATAGACTTTTTAAATGCAACTTGAACAAGGATGAACAGTCATCTAAGGCCTTGGGAGATCTTGAATTTTTTCCACAAGGCTGACATTTTGCTGTCACTCATTAGTGCTCAAGCTGAATGCATCTGCGCTGACTGGTGCAGGATTGTGAAGGGAACAAACAGCATTTTAACTAAATGAAATTTTTGTTAGTTGCTTTATTTTTAAAGTGTTTGATATTTAAACTAGGGCTGCAACCAACGATTATTTTAATCGATTAATCGGTCGATTATTATTTTTTGATTAATTGATGAATTGGGTTTTTAAAAAAAAACTTTCCATGTCTTTGTTCAGAAATATAACATTAAATAACAGAGCAAATAAGTGCCTACAAATAAATGAATAATAATAAATTAAAATAACAAATTAAACAATAAAGAAAAAGACGTGCAAACACTACATACAAACTCATTCACGCTCTTTCTTTAGAAACTTTGCATTGCAAGCCAAAAATGTTAGCATGTCAACATGCTCCAGGCTAAAGCTGGCTCTCTTTTTAGAGACTATATTTCCTGCCGCGGAAAATAGACGCTCAGACAGTGTTGAAGTAGCAGGAATGCATAAATAGGACTTGGCTAGCCTGGCCAATATAGGATATCTGTCTCTTAACTCCATCACTGTCATTGTCCAGCTAACAAGCAAAAAACAGCATCAACCGTGCTGTGCCCGTTCGCATAGTGTGAGGGCGCCGTTACGTTTCCTCACTTCAAAACGGAACAAACTCGGGATATTGTGGTGACTTACGCTGTTGTTGAGCTCCCTTCATCCTCATCAGTGACTCCATGTTTCCGTTTCGAGGGCTGTATCAGCACCGGTGTGCTCCCGTGCCAGGTCAGATCACTTTTGCAAAGCCTGCATGTTGCACATTGTTTAGTTGTGTGAAGCGTGAAGGGCTCCGATACTTTTGAGGTCTTAAGCAGAACCTTCTTCTCTGCACCTGTCATGTTTCATTTGTAGAATTTATTTAATTCTTAACGCTATCTTATTTTGAAGATTCTGCGTCCGTGGTCCGCCTCGCTCCGTTCAATCGCTCCTGTTTTTTTCCAGTGTTGACGAAGTGCCGCAAGTAACGTAAGCGGATATAAGGCGAGGGACACATAAATCATGCGACACAACGAATCGATAATGAAATTCGTTTTCGACACTTTTAATAATCGATTATTATCGATTTTATCGATTTGTTGTTGCAGCCCTAATTTAAACTGTTATGCCTAGTGCCGCCATTTCCAGCTTTCTGGATTCCATCCCAGCCTTTCTCATGCTTTAACACACACCTTCTACCCAGCCCTGCACCGCTGGTGATCCCAGTCGCCACTGGATTGATTCCCTGTACCTGTCCAGCATCACCTCAATCACATCAGAGTTCAAGCCTTTGTTTCCCCATCACTATTTGGTCAGTAGGACTTTGCCAATTTTCCTCTGGTTCTGCCTTACATTAATCTTTTCTTGGGACAAACTATTTATTATTTATTTGAATTTGTGTAATATTTGTTAAATAAATAGTGGCCCTCAATTCAGTTTGATAAGCTCTTGGTTGCAAACCACCACTTCGCTGAATCAGACACTGACCCAGGCAGTACCTCCCACTCATGTTTTAACATCATGCACAGCCACATTAGCACCACAGTGGCCCCTGTCAGCCCATGCGTACGTCTGCACCCTGTGTTTTCTGGGGACCGTTTAGAAATTTCAAGCGACTCTTGTACCTGCATTGGATGTCGCATGCAGGCAGTATTGGCTGTATCTAAGGGATTGGAGGTTGGTAGCGGGCACATTTTCTAGCACTGAAATAAACACCCCTACCCAGGACTGGCACCCTGTGTTTTTCGGGGGTAGGCACCTTCAGAAAAAGTATGGTTAAAAGTTGTAAGGATTGTGACTCGTTAAGTTTGAACTCGTTCCAAAGTTGGTCCTTGTGACACTGTGCCTAAATGGCACATTTTCAGGAGATGAATTCCTGAAAAGCTATGAAAAATATTTGTGATGACCAACTTCAGTGAAACAAATACCAGACTTTGTGTAGAGTTACTGATTAAATCTTAAGAAAATGATTCCAGCATCGTTACTCAGGCTCTAGAATTGCTCAATGGGTGCTTGTGTGGCAGGCCGCATAGCTTTCACATGACAAAATATGACTCCTGTTGCTCTCTGCTGAAACAAAACGTTTCATTGCCGACCTGCACTTGAGACGAGCGTCAAGACCTTTGTCATTGTAGTGCCTAATGAACTAAAAGCAGTGGTAGTAATGTTCTGTAATCTTTCAGTACCGACAGTCGTAAATTGTTTGTGCTTAGTGTGTTATTTTTGGTGCTTGATCTGTGAAGGCTCTTGTAGTAATTCATCCTTCTCCCCCATGTGGTGGGAGTAGATTTTACTCTCCACTAACTAATGGATGTACTGGTATGCGATGTTTAACGACCGACTCGTTCCTGTGAAACGGGGCATAATGATTGTTGATCGGACATTACCATAGGCTACTGTAATGTGAATATAAATGGTATTTTCACAAGAAGACGCAAATGCTTCTGACTTACCCCTTGGTGAGTGATTGAAACAATGGATACTCTTGTTTTTATGGAACCCAAAAATGCATTGATTTTATAAGACCTTACACGGTCAGCACAGAAGATCAGCCAGATGAAACTCGATGAGTGAATGGGAACCTGTTCATATAGTTATAGGTGAGGGAGAATATACAGGTAGTGGAAGTACTACTCGCAATAGGACGGGCACATGCATTTACTGTTTTATTTCGGGCAAACATCTCAAATATGGAAGTAGATCTCAACGTTCTTTTCTTTAACTCGAGTTATTCTAGCAGCGGTGTTATGTTTTTTTTTTTCCCCATTTCTTCTCTCTTCAGATAACAACTACATTTCATGGTTAAGTGCCCTCTAGCAGTTTCCTTATTATCCCTGCTTATATTGATGGGGTTACAGGGGGAATGTTCTAGAGCTTATATAGGAATTCACTGCGTGCCGACTCAGGTCCACGTCCACTACTGAGTGACGGTCAATCATGGGATTTTGTAAACATACCATCTGACATTCACATTTCATATTGGACTTCTCTCTTTTCCAGCAGCTGGCTCTTACTGCCAGATCTGCAGTTTATTATTCACTCAGCTTAAATTGTCCTAAATTCTTCAGTTACTCTTCATTCTGCTATACAGAGCTGTAAATCATGTTCATTCTGGGTCTAATGCATTACCATTGTAGATAAAGACATAGCTCACATTCAGCTTAAATCCAGTTCCACTCCCTTTTTCACTTTTGTGATTAGAGGCAACAACTTGTGAATAGCTCCCCCTGCAGTCTATTTGTTTTGGAACACAACCTTAATCTATATCGCCATCCGGTGGTTCTTTTGAGGAGTCACGTTTCTGAAATGGCTAAGGTTGTGGATGTGCCGGTGAGGCCTGTCGATGCATTTTCAGATCATACGAAGTAGAGGTTGATTGACTACTCAAGACTGTGAGAGTATAAGGTACTATACATTATATACAAAAGCAGACTATACAAATAAGATATTAGTCTTTGATTGTATTAATTTGAGTTGTAGTTGGAATTCTTCACGTTTTGAACTATTATAACATTTAGAAAGTACAGGCATATTGCTCCAGTGATGCATTATAGAGCATGAAGTATTCAGTTCTCCTCTTTCCTATCATATGTATTAATACAATTGTCCAGTTCATACAGTGCATCACCGGTGTGTCTGAGCAAACAGTAGGTTACCACAATAAGGTTTTCAGTATGAAACTCTGCAGTTAGAACTTTAATTTAGTTTATAATGATAAGCTGTAAGGCTTAACAGCTAAATTTTTAAATGTGTTTGTAGGTGGTGTTACTTTGCGAAACAAGGCAATTCTTTGTTATTGGTTTAATCATGTGTCTGTCAGGGAAAGTGT
This sequence comes from Ancistrus triradiatus, assembly GCA_025084515.1. Lineage (NCBI taxonomy): Eukaryota > Metazoa > Chordata > Actinopteri > Siluriformes > Loricariidae > Ancistrus > Ancistrus triradiatus. The sequence continues at coordinate 415,951 of JAJAGP010000330.1, forward strand.
GACCTGGATTAGTCTACAGATTGGCGTGTGGTTGTTAAAACACCATGGATGCCAAGTAATAAAATGAGCTTTGTATGACCTTTCTAGCAATCCTTAAGACACATCATGGTTCTTAATAGTTCACAAACGTTGTAAATTCCTACCCCCTAATGTTGATAATGTTGATTTCTGCAGAACCTAATCCCATCGACAAAATACAATACTCGACCAGTGCACAAACCATTTGTATAGCTTGATTTCACCACTCATACCTTTTAATGCACTTGGTATAAAAGATTCACTATAAGCTTGGATTTAAACATTAAGCCAAACTGAGGCCCTGTTTAGCTTTGCCTGGGAGTGCACACTCATTTTTAAAAGGTTAATTGCATTGTTATTAACAGAGGAGGAAATGATTTTGAAAGGTGGAGGTTGGAGGCAGAACTGGTACAGTCCTGCTTGTTTAATCAGCAGCCATGTAGATCCCATTCACCCCTGGGATGTTTGTCTTGTACCTGGATTGTATAACCACGTACATTTACACTGATGCTATTCAACTGCTGTGTGTTAATCAGCTTATAAGCCTGGATCACTCACCACCTGTGTTGTTTACCTTTTGTATTCAACCTACCATATTTGTTGCATTAAAAGTTGTAATTTTTACATGGTCTCAAGTAACTTCACTGAGCTACGTGGAATGAGGGATACTTTGAGAGTTAATGTTTACAGGACGATTACTGCATTGTTTTGATAAGTAGTTAGTGTTTTGTTTTGAACAGTGGTAACTGTCCTTCTTGCTAATAACATTTAAAAAGTTTCTTGTTTTGGCCAGCTTTGCCTGTCCTCTGTGACTGACTGGCCAAAGATGCAGGGATGGATGTCATGATTCCAGTGTAATATGTGCATTATCCGGGGGTGTTGGTAGTCCGATGCATCTTGTCGACGCACATGCTTTTACTCATGATATGTGACTGCACCTCCTGAAGTTGTCTGATAGATATAAATCCAATAGATGTTTTGGGAGCATTTCCATACATTTTATCTGCCTTGTGCCAATTTGGATACAATCCTGATGCATGCATGGAACAGTGTAAACTGGATCTTAGTAGCTCTTAAAGACTTTTGTTTTCTGTTTCTGTATGTAACTGGTGTACCTCGGTTCTCGTCGTTGATCCGAACAAGAAGTCTCGTGAGGACTGTTCCAGACCCCCAGAAAATCCACACTGTATAAGACATTATATGCATTAATGAATTTGTTTAGTGCATGCACTCCCTGATTTATGATGTAGATATGTTTCGACATCCATCAAAAGATAAATGTATCATGAACCACGGAGTTTATAGTTCTGTACTGTATTATAGCAGAGCCTATTACACAGTAACATTTACATTAACCTGCGGTTGGCCAAAATCCTTAACGAAAAGCTCATAAAGTGTTGAAATCATGTAATTTAGTGAGTAATGGATTCAAAGTGAGAAATAAAAGCAATAAAACACTTGGTGAACTTGGGGTGCTAGCATAGCTTCTAACCTAACTGCAGT
>JAJAGP010000330.1:417571-478417 GCA_025084515.1 Ancistrus triradiatus
TGACCAAATACTTATTTTCCACCATAATTTACAATTAAATTATTTAAAAATCCTACAATGTGATTTCCTGGAGTTTTTTCTCATTTTGTCTCTCATAGTTGAAGTGTACCTATGATGAAAATTACAGACCTCTCTCATCTTTCTAAGTAGGAGAACTTGCACAATCAGTGGCTGACTAAATACTTTTTTCCCCCACAGTATGACATTTGACTAAAGAGTGCAGATATTCTCTAATGTTGATATATGCAATACACACACACACACACACACACACACACACACACACACACACGTCATGTCTCTGTCATTCTATAGTTTTGAATTATCCATGTTACAATACTGTATGATTTTTAATTTATCAGCGTCTATATACTAATATTTATTGAATCCATTATATTTTCTTTAAATATTTTATCTATTTTATTTTTTATATTTAGCTTCTGTTTTTTTAAACTATTACTATAAACTTACTAATTAGGAAACTTCTACATATATCATCTGGGCTGCCCAAGGAGGTTGAGTCTTGGTCATCCCAAGATTTCTTCCTTATAATATTTAGGAGTTTTTCCTTGCCTCTGTCACCCCAGTCTTGCTCAATAAGGGCCATTTGAGCAGCAGCGTCATTGTAAACAAACAAAAAAAAGCACTATATAAATACATTTGTCTTTGACATGAGTCACCACTAGTTTCAGCAATTTAACATTCAAGGGAAATGTGGAGCTTTACTTTTGCGGTAAAATTGGAAGCAAAATTCCAATAATAGGCCATGCAATTGCATAGTGTGTGTTAGTTTAAAAAAAGTAAAAAAACTTCTTTAGTATGTGTCCTTAAAGAAAATGGAAAGTTCAATTGTTGTAGAAAGAATACATCCACAAAAGCCCTACCATAAATGGATACAAGCCCTCCCTTTACTTGCTGCTCTATGTATTGTCAACTACTGAACCATTTGCATGAGAAAAAACCTTATTTAAATATTTTTTCCACAATCGTCGCTCAGGTTGTTCTAACGAATACAAATTCCACTATTGGCATTTTAAACCCATTAAATATTTGTTTAAACAAATCAGTCCTGCATGTATGGGATGTTAGAAAGTCTGGGCCTTCATGTTTCATTTAAATGGTACTAATGTTATAACAATCTTAAAACATAATCTTTGGTGGGAAACTTGCTTCTGCTAAACATGCACATTACCTTAACAGGAAAAGCTGGCATGATGGTCATGAAGCTAGTGTTGTACGGGTAGTTCAACGTGGCCAGTAAGGTGAAGGCGTTGCGCAGGAAACCGTACAGCTGGTGGATGTCCTTCGAGGAGGATGGAGTCTTACAAAGGGAGAACGCTGACTGGATGCTTGAGTAGTCTGCACAGAGGTTAGACGGTTAGAGAAAAGTAGATTGTGAGGTCTTACTTCCAAACATCCTGACTGTTGGAATTACCTTCTCGTTGGGCCAAAGTGTGCAACTTCTGGAAAGCAGCTTTCACTTTATCCTTGCATAACGGGTTATAGCTCTCAAACTCCTGGATAAAGCACATTAATTCTTAATGCCGTCACAATGGGGTGGGGGGTTAACCTTAGAAAAGGTTCATACAAACAGATACAATGTATGTAAGGGACTTACAGCTGTTACATCACGAAAGAACTTTGCAGAGTCGCCCACTCCTACTGTAGATAAAATAGGAGCGCTGGATGCTAGAGCCCCAGCTACAATATTGGGGTATCGTATTCTCATGTAAACACTCAATACTCCACCATAGCTACAGACAGAGAGAGATAGACAGACAGACCAGACAGACAGACAGTTACAGTACAGAGTAGCACTATTGGAATCCATATAAAAGCCTAAAATTCACACCGATTTCTCCTCAGTCTCGCACCACTGTCCCAGTGACAAGACAGTGTGAAATCTTGGCCTGTTTAGTTGGACACAAAGCTGATATCATACTGCCCTCTAGTGAAAGAGAATGTAATTATTTTGCCTGTCACTACACACCGCTCACTTAGAGTACCAGGTGAAACTGGATAATCTTCACCGGCACACCTGATGATTTCCCACGGCACACTTATGTGCTGCGGCACAATGGTAGGGAAACAATGCCATATGTGATGTATGACTGCACCCTCTTGTGTGAAACATATGATACTGCATCAGAGATCTAAACGACGCACATCGGGACATTTTCACGATTCACATTGTCAGATATTTGCATCGCAAAGCATCGTGTCATGATGTATCATCACACCTCATCGGCAACCATTGTGGTGCAGTGACAAAACCAGTCACCTTTCTGTATATAAAGAATGTTTAAGCTGGTTTAGTTTAGCAAAACAAGGACATTAAAAAAAACGTTATAATTCCATATATTGTAAGCTGTAAAACACAACATAGCCTACAATGAAGATTTTCTTAAGATAATATTTGAGAACTTTGAGAGTTTTTTTTTTCCAAGAATTGCATTTAAGAAAATACTTATGAACTTCTTGGTGTATTGTGAATCTGAACTCTGCATTGTAACATCTACTGGGCTGATCAATAACAAGAGTAAACATCAGTAAAGTATATAGTTTACCTCCCTCCAAAGACAATAACAGGACATTTCTGAGCTGCCAGCTCCTTCTTCAGCTCTGTGATCATGACTGCATAATCAGCCATCGTTTGCTCCACCGTGAGAAGGCCGATCTGTGGGATGTTGAAGGATTCGTTCCCAAATGGGAGAGATTTTCCATAACATCTCTAGACATAAAATCGGGGAAACAGTATGAAAATGCAACAACCAGTAGACTGTAGTAATATTGTGTTCAAGCAAGGTTAGTTATAAAGTACAGGTATGCATCCATCAACGTCCATTCACTTTAGCAACCGAGGCCTAAAGAATTATAACAAGAAATAAAAATGTGTCTTATATACATCTTTTTTCCATCTAAATGACCGAAAACTAGTAGTGAGCTCTTGTGACATCTGCTGACAGACAAGAGAACTGCAGTCTTGAAAAACGAACATGCCGGTGTTCAACTCGTTTTCATTTTTCTTAAGTGTTTTATAAAAGGCACAAAGACAAGAATTACTGTAGTAAATGTTTTCATATTCTGTTTTAATTAATATTTTTGTTTAAAATAAACCACTAAGTGCAAAGTATCTAAATTAATATGTGACATTACGACAACTTCAGTCTCGGTCAGTGTCGTGTTTCATAGAATATAGTGCCGACGTTAAACGGTGCATACCTCTATATGAAATGGAAACTACACATACTACAAATACTGCCTCTAAAATTAATGTTACGTCTTAGTAGATGTTTTAAACATGTAACAAGTTGAATGTTGCACAAAGTGTAATGTGCATTCATGTGTCACAATACTGACAAGGCAAAAATAGCTGGACATTGTTTAAAAAAACAGCTTAAAAATAGTAAAATGAAACCAAATTAAAAGCAAGCTGTTATTGCCATAGAAATCTACCACAAAAATCAGATAATTTAAAATTAAATTAACTTAATCTCATGGTATAAACTAATTATTATTTTACTTCCCACCAAGTCAGTAACTCTGTAGTAATTAAATTAAAAACAACACAATGTCACAAGACTGTTAGTTATATGAGGCTCTTACATGCTCAGCAAAAATAACCAGTGCACCCAGCTTGGCTGCCAACTCTATTATGAAGCCAGAGTTCAGGGCAAAGTAATAGATGTCTCCTTCATTACCAGTATAGAAGAAGATGGGCCCTTTACCTTTACTCCAGTATTGATCTGAGGAGACAAGAAACCTGTGTATACGTCTGATTGAGCAAAAAAAAAGAAAATATTCCAGTTAAAACTGAGTAGGATGGCTACAAGACCTCCCACACTTCACAGTTAATGACTGCTTTTTAAAAGGTCTAAAACTCATGTTCACTAATTTATTTATTGTTCATTATGAACACAACTGAAAAAAAAAACAAAATAATTTACAGAAAGGAATTGTATTCACATATGACCGACCTAAATGCTAAATAGCGGACCGGAAACAAGCTGGCTTATTTTTAAGCGGACATATGTCGTCCAGCCTATGCATATAGGCTATTACTTATTTATCTGTGGCAACCATGTTTTAAACACATTATGAACACAATATAAATCGGACTTGAGAGAGTACTACAGCATTTGAATGCTTTGGTTACGAATTGTGTTATTATTATGTTATTCCTTAACGCCTGCTATTCGTTGCCTGTTTTGTGCGGAAAGTGGTCAGTGAGAGATGTTTGACATGAAAAACGTCCAGTGTTGGAGCTCCAAGACTTGATTTAACGTTTAGTCAGCATTTTTCCTCAGCAGCCAAACTGTTTTCGATTGTATTTGATTGGAGGGTTAATTGGATTATACACCAACTGTGTGTGATGATTAGGCTTAAATTCATCCAACCTATCAATAGGAGGATTCATATCTCCAAGCAGAAGTCGTTCATTAACCATAATCATTTGAAGGCATTACTACTTGAAGAATGGTAAAGACTGGACATACCCATGATCAGGTAGCGCTGTGAATATGTGCCATTTCCATTACTGTTGTAGTTAAAGTGGTCCAAAACCTGAGTAAAGTACTTCTCCTGAAACCGTGGGTCAGTCCATCCTGCTGTGCTCTGCATCAGCTTTTAGAGACAAACATTTAGAAAGCAGAATAAGAACATATTGAAAGCAGCATGCACTGTGTGTTACAAGTTACAGCTGTGTCATACTCTATATGGACAAAAGTTTGTGGACACCCCTTCTAATTACTGAGCTCTGCTGTTTCAGCAACACTCACTCATAGCACATTCATAATATAAAGCACGCTTTTGGATTCTCCATAGACAAACAGTGGCAGTAGTATAAGCTGTACTGAAACCCCACTGACTCTCAATATGACACATTTATAGATTTCCACTTCCAACAAGTCAGTTCAACTTTCCACTCTTCTGTTCTTAACCTCCATACAGAACTGGTTTGCCATCTTCAGCTGACAGAACCTTCACCTCAACTCCATCAGACATCTTGAAAATGCACTGGAATGCCAAAAGTGAGCCAGGGATTATTCTCTAACATCAGAAGCCGACCTCACAGTCATGTTCCAACATCTAGCAGAAAGCCCTCTTAGAAGAACAAAGGCTGTTAAAGTAACAAAGGCGGGGACAAACTCTATACTAACAACCAGGTTTTGAGTGTGCTTTTGTGCGTCCACAAACATTTGTCTATATAGTGTATGAGTATATGACATGAAAACTAACTGTAATAAAATTATCTGTCTCACAATCAAATAAATGTTTTACTTCTTCTTAATTAAAAACCTTTAAAATGCCTTAATCACATTTTACTAGTGTTGCACCGATACCGTATCGCGTGACCGTGATGCTTTGTATGCCTAAGTCTATAAACGTTTTTGAAACATGAAATATGGCTGAAACAATGCCTGTCATCTTACGGTTCTTTAAAAAGTCTTATTTCTTACGTTTTGTAACTCTGAGTCTGAAAGATAAGTAAATAGTTTGTTGTCTTAATTACAAGAATCATTTATTTCCTTAATTCAATCATCTTTTTTTTATTTTTCTTCCAAAATAAGACATTTTGGTGAATTAGAGTCAACCATTTCTGATATAAAATCAAACCTAATAGAGTACTGCTTTTATTCTGACCTGCTACAATTATTTGCTGGAGCAGCTTATTACAGTACCGGAGTACTGTCTAACCTAAAGGAAAGTTCTCCTAGCTAAAATTGACCTCTGCACGTAAATAAAAAATATTTAGCAATGACCTTTTATGCCGAACTTGCAGTGTTTTTTTTAATAAGAAAATGATAATTTGTCCTAAAACAAGAAATGCTATAAAAGTGAAATAATAAATGTCACAGAAAAACATGATATTTTATTTTCTGATACATGTAGGCAATCTGTTATCTGTGCTAATTTCATGTTTTAAATAGAAATGAGTTAACTATGTGCATTTCTTGAAAACCATTGCTTCTTTTTATATTTTGCGAGATAGAACCTTAATTCCAAAGAGAAAGTGAGTTTTTAAGATTAGAAGGTCCTACATTCGACCTGTTCCAAAAAAATTAAAATAAACATTTACAAATTTGGTAGGATTTTGATACTGCGCATTTAGAATACATGTACATACTACTACAGCATGAAACAATAGTAGGAATATAACTAAATAAATAAAACAAAGAAACACATGAATAATTAAATAATTTGTTTAATATATTATAATTATATATTTTTTTAAATCATAACATTACCACAAACCCATTATTATGCTGTTATTTTTAAATAAAAGAATAATAACATGAATTAAGGAAACATAAATCAAATTAAATCATTTGTTTCATTCAAATTCCTATGTCGGCACGACTTTTTCCAAGTTTTAATTGTGACATTTCCTGGTCAGGGGAAAAATCCAGTATCTATCCATGAAAAACATGATGCAGGTGCCAGTGTGCCCTAGATGGGACACCAGTCCATCACAGGGTTGGGCAGGGGTCACTGTGATAGTGCCAGGTGATGTTCCTCCATCTGTCCTCACCTCTCTGAGACAAAGCCAGTCATTACTGCATGGGATGCCCGGCCCAGACGCCACCAGGACTCAAACCCAAATCACAACGACAGTGTGCTAGACCACTGCACTTACCTAACCTAAACACTGTTACACATAGTACATGGTGTACTGATACATAGTGTTGCCTCCACATGGTAACATTACATGTCTTGCTGATTGTTAAAGTTCTGAGATCTTACAGAACAAGTGCTCAAACTTTTGTGACATTTTCTTTCGACATGTTTTAAAGCGTATGTATGAAACTGGCAGAAATGTGTTGAATTTAAGGTTCGTCCTTTAAACGTTGTGACAAGTTCAGTCCATCTAGAAATCAACACAACATGAAATCAGACCAGAGCAGCTCAAACCTTTACATCAGTCTATATCATTGTTAAACCAAAGGAAATGGAATGGATACGTTACCGTAGGAAACCCGAACACCTGAGTAACACAGAACACAGTAACAATAACCGTATACAGAGTGAAACAGCCTGCCATGGTACCAACACAAGCCGGTTAAATTAACACAAGCACGGAGATTACAAAGCCTCTCCCTGAGTCATGTGATTGTGTGTCATGTGATTTGGTTTTCCCACCGCTACTCCAAAATCCCGAAATGGAGAAGGGTCGGGATGGAGGTGCTACACCGTATTCTGTGACCACAGAGGGCGCATTACTGTATATCCGTTTAGGTTCTTGAACGCGCGCGCTCAGTTCTTGTTCACGCGCACTCCGCGCGCGTTGTGCGCAGAGTACGCCGAAGCGCTTTAGTTCTACCGTTTTGTAGTTTTGAAACGTTCGGCAGGTCTAAGGTTGAGAAATGCGTTTATGTGCATTTTATGCTGTCTGTTTCTTCTTCTTCTTTCGGCTTCTCCCTTTATCAGGGGTCACCACAGCAAGTTAAACGTTTCCACCTCACCCTGTCCTCCACGTCCTCTACTCTCACCCCAAGTCCCTGCATATCTTCATTTACCACAACCAAATAACTCCTCTTTGGTCTTCTTGCCTGGCAGCTCCATCTCCAACATCCTCCTACCAATATATCCACTATCCCTACTCTGCACATGTCCAAACCATCTCAGTCTCCCATCTCGAATTTTGTCTCCCAATTTTCCAACCTGTGCTGTCCCTCTGATGATCTCATTCCTAATCCTGTCCACCCCAGACACTCCTAAAGAGAACCTCAACATCTTAAGTTCTGCCACCTCCAGCTCTGCTTCCTGTCTCTTTGTCGGTGCCACTGTCTCTAAGCCATACAACAAGGCTGGTCTCACTACTCTCTTATAAATCTTTCCTTTCACTTTTGCTGTGACCCTTTTGTCACACAGCACTCCTGACACTCTTCTCCACCCACTCCATCCTGCCTGTACTCTCTTCTTTACCTCCTTTCCACACTCCCCATATCCATGGACAGTTGATCCCAAGTACCTGAACTCCTGTACCTTTGTGACTACTGATCCCTGTAGCCTGACTGTTCCACCTGCCTCCCTTTCATTTACACACATGTATTCTGTCTTACTACAGTTGACTTTCATTCCTCTCCATAAGTCATATTTATGTGTTCGTAAGAACAACAAAAGACAAAATTTCCAGCATCATCTGCTTGGCAAATTCAGATTTGTGATTCATCGCTTTCTTCCAATCATCGCTTTAACCCACTGTTTTCTTCAGGTTAGGTTTTGGTGCTGGTTTTCATTTCCATCCAACTTTGTTTATTCTTGCAGCAAACTTTAGACATAACAGGGAACAACCAACATCTATCACAATATTCCCTGGATTTCAGTTATGTTAATTGACTTGTTGGGCTCTTGTTTCCTTTCAATTCAAGTTTAGTGTTAGAACAAAATTCCATTCATTTACGTGTTGTGTATAAACTAGGCTTGGGTTGATTACTGATTATTGAATGTTGTGATAATTTAAACAAGCAGCGGTATTATTCAAATGACCGTTCTTTCATTGTCTTTACCATGCTACTTTTTTGGGGGGAGGGGGCACTTTAGCTTTATTTAACTGCTGCTTTTCTGTAATTATTGTAGTCCATTACTATTATGAATTGTATTACTCTGTTCCAAATAAAAAGCTGCATTTAATTATGCACTATACTAGGAGAAAAATTGGAAGAAATCTAAAATTGTGAATGTTCAAACGTCACAACGTCCATTTTAGCTTGGCCAAAATGCTGGGAGATGCTCAGCTACAGGAAACTTGCTTCATAAGATCAGCTTTCCTGTACAGGAGAAGAATGCTAATGGGCAGAGCATGGCAGCATTTTGGTTTGCAGCACAGGATTTTAACCATTTTTCATGGTCTCTGTGCTGAGGGACTTCACCCTGTACTTTAACAGTGGAAGCCGTTTAAGCACAACTCAGAATTCAATTAATATAGCCAGTAATTGTGATATTACTTATAGCTATAGAAGCTATCCCAGATGGTAATTAGTATATAATAGTATATGTCAAGACTTTAACAGCGGTGTATCATCATTTATCTTGATTTGTCTTCAAATGAATCAGTTGTCTAAATTTCACTATTAGCCCAAGCCTAGTGTAAATTATTCAGTGGCAAATTGTGGGGTGAATTGAAATGCACTTGCTTTGACTTTTACAGACATTTATATGGAAAGCACTTATAAACATTTGGATAAGGATTATTTGTAATAGTCCCTAGGGGAAAGTGCCAACCTGGTTACTGGACATTCTTCAACATGCTTTGACACTCAGTGAAAAATCAGCCCACCATTGTGGAGACCTGGGTTCAAGCCATGGCCATGTCTGAGCACCCGGAGGGTGGAGCGTCTCCCGGCTCTGCAATGGCCTGGAGCTCTGTTCAGGGTACATGCTCGCCCTCAGGGACCTTGACCAGAAAAGGGTGGTTTTGAAATTGGGGAGGTAGAGGTGTAGGCAAACAATGGGTAACCTAAAAATGCTCATTTTGACAAACCCCACACTTTGTGTTGTATAGGTCATACTTCATATCATTTAGAAAGGAGGACTAAGGACTTTAAACAAGGCTAGACTTTGTAAGACTGCTTGTTGTAGTGAAATGTAATTTGTTGGACTGAAAAGACTCCGTCTATAGACGTCTAGTTCTACTTGTGCCTTTGAATCATTCCTAAGCAATGACAAATGACTCGATTTTGATTCCTGAGAGAAAGGTTTGTACTGAAATGTTACTATTTAAGGCATTCCATGAAACTGGCAGTGGTTTTATTTTGTGTTGTTAAAACTGTGACCCTCACCAGAAGAAGTGGGTGGTTAACAGCTTTATTGTGGAATAAACACTTTATTTATGAATCTGTCTGAAAATTAAATCTACGACTATCTCATGTGTGTATGAAGTGTTGAGATTTCACCAAATTAAGGGCTTTGTAAGTAATGAATGTAAATTTTGTAAATTATTACTTTACATGTTCCTTAGTTGTTCTTTGACCAAAGGCTAGTTCAATCAAAGTGAGATACAATTTGATAAAGTATCAGACATTCTTAAAGAAGCAAACAAGCGAGTTTTGTTTAATACTAATGCTCAATGATGAGGTGTCCGAGCTGTTTGTTTGTTTTCCGGATTGTTCTACATTTTGTGCTGTTTTAATGGGTTAATAATTTGGTAAGTGTGTGTAATCAGTGCAAACACCTTGGCCAATAAACAGTTCCAGTTCTGAAATGTGCGTTCTTTTGTGAAATCCCTTTATTAACTTTGCCACAACATCTTAAAATCAGGTACCATAGTTAATTAAACATTTAAAAGAATATCGTTATGCACAGATCTGGTTGTGATTACTGCTCAGCTGTCACTGATCCATCTCATTTACAGGGATTTTGTACATGCAGCAAATACTGTATACAAAATGTTGTCAGTATTGCAAGTCAAGATTTTTACATGGGATTTTCTAACTGGATCAGTCGAGTGATTTGCCCTTAAACGTACTCGGCTCCGGGCATCAGTGTATTGCTCTTCAGACCATGTTTTCTTGTGCTGCTTTGACCCACTGAGCAATGATGGTGGCCTCTTGCTGTCGTGCCTTTATCACTGAAGGAGGATCATCCTTGTTGGATTCCCTGTGAAAAACCACAACAACGAGTCTGACAAACATTGTATATATAAAGTACTGTGGAAATGTCTTGGGCCACCATTAGATCAGATATAAAATTGTTTTGGCAATGGTATAATAACCATATATAATTGTCTCTATTAGAATATATCCAGAAAACACAGGAATTTTAATGTAGTTTTTAAAAAGCTGACAATAAACCACGTTTTTGGAAAGGGAATAATGAAAAGGCTCAAAAAGACTGGAATGAAGCTCAGTTCACATACATTTACAGCATTTAGCAGACGCCCTTATCCAGAGTGACTTACAGTTGGTACGTTCTTACAATCCAAGCAATTGTGGGTTGAGGGTCTTGTTCAAGGACAACAGTGGTCCAGAGTCCAGTATCTTAACCACTAGGCTACCACATATCGTTGATAATGTTATATATGGTCATTATATCATTCTTAAAACAACAAAGTTGACTTTTGCACAGTACTATAGTTGTGTTTTATTAAACTGCCACATGTAGTCATGCTGGATTTTGTTAATTCGGGTTGTTTTTTTTTGTTTTTTTAAAATAAGCCCACGTTTTCCTGTTTTAAACTGATCTTACCAAGTACTTCTGATAATCGAACAATGAATTCATCAAAGTGTAATGTTTGATGTTGATCGTGACATCTCAGCCTTTAGAATGGGGAAGAATGAGTTGAGCGACATGGTTGTTGGGGCTAGATGGGCTGGTCTGATTATTTCTCTAGGGTTTAGAGAGTTCACTGTACTTAAATGGCCTTGACAGTCACCTGATGTCCATTGGATGTGCAGCAACTGTGTGATGCTATCATGTCACTATGGACCAAAATCTCAGAGGAATGTTTCCAGCTCCTTGTTGAATCGATGCCAGAAAGAATGAAGGCAGTTCTGAAGTCAAAAGGGGGTCCATCCCAGAACTAGAATGGTGTATCTAATAAGATGGGTGAGCGTATAAGTGTTTTTCAATAGAATTTTATATTTATTTGAGCCCTCTGAATCCCTAGTTGCTGCATTTACTTGCTAAACCACGTTTATTATTCCGTTTATTAGCAGTTACCTTAAATCTAGATGGTGTGCTCCATTTGGTATGTTGATTGCAATTAACGAGTCGCTCAGTGACTTCCTGATCTGGAGGAGGACAAACACATAAGGTAATAATCATCACATCAGGGTTACACCAGGGGAAATACTAAAGCGTATGCCATTTCAGTAATTACAGGGAGATATATATTTCTAATGCAGAGGGTTTAGCATCTTACCCCTCCATTGGCCCATGGATCCAGATCACCGTTTGAGAAGATGATGTTGCTTGCTGTTGAAAGAGCTGCGAAGGAAGGTGCACATTTCTTCATTAAGAAAATGATTGTGAAACAAACCATATGGGGGTTAAGTCTGTCGTAATGAAGTAGCAAATAATAAATAATAATAATAATAATAATAATAATAATGTACTCAGGTGAAGCTGAAGTTTTAATTTGATAACCAGCCACTGCAGAGACCCATGCTCAAGTCTTTTGGTGGGGTCTCTGGCCTGGCTGGGTGCAGCACAGACACAATTGGTCATGCCTGAGAGAGGGAATGCCAGAAAGATGCCGATCTGTCCATCTGACATAGGATGGGTACTGCCAGGGCTACAGCACCAACCTACCCCTCACCAATGGTTTGATGGGGAGATGTGACAAAACCATCGTCAAGCTGAATTAATCGGAAACCGAGGCGTTTAAAATATAGTGTCTATATAAATATATGAAATAGCGTAACCTACCTTAACCATACTTAAAATTTTTTTATAAAACTACAGTTAAAATCATTAACACAAAATGTATTATAAAGTGTTAAATACTATGTTGCACTTATTGGATGGTACTGAAAGTGGGGGGGGTATTACCCAGCATTCATCACTCCTGCCATGCGACTCCCTACTTCACACAGTGCTTTTCCTCATTTTGCACACATTTCCTCATTTTTTGTACAAGAGTGTATTGTACAGTGTATTGCGTGACTGGGGTAAAAATCTAAATTTAAAATTAAGAAAAAATACCTGATTTAAATACTTTTTATTTAAAAAAAAGTCGAAAAACTAAGCCGGAAGATCGTAAAACACAGTAATTTTTAGTAATTAAATTATAATAATAATAAAACAATAATGTTAAACCGGTTGATAATGACCACACCGATTATATTTCCAGGTACATGCTGTTTGCCGTCCATCAGATCAACGTCTGAGCTCTCAAGAATTATAATAGGAAATAAAAATCTTATACATCTACACATCTACTTCACGTCTGAAAGGCAGAAGACTAATACGAGTGAAGCCTTGCGGCACCAGTTACCATTCCTTTCATTTTCCTTTTCAAGAAGTGTTTCACGTTTTCGAAAAGATCCAAAGATAAGAATTACTATACTGTACTGAATGTTTTCATGTTGTTTTAATTAATATTATATTTAAAATAAAACACTGTGTAAAGTATCTAAACTACTATGTGACTGTGGTAATATAGTTTCAACGTCCTGTTCACAGAACGTACTGCGGACATAAAGGGTGCATTGTGTTTGTTAATTGGGTAAATACATGTCAAGAAAATATAGTACTGGAAACAAACAACAGATTGGCCAATCAAGGACAATCCCCCTAATGCCTATAAAGACATCAGCCACACTTGGCTACTGGGTTTGCTGCATCTCAGAACACAAAGCCATGCTGCATCATTACCGCTGTACAGTTAGCGTTTAGGCTATTTGTTGAGTCCGTGTGTGTGCGCGTCCAACGTTAGCTTCTTTTAAAGCTTACTGGTGAAAATCACCATCAGCAAATATTCAAAAATCCATCAGCTATGTAAAGTAATTAATGTTAATACATAAAGATTGACATGAATTAAAACAAGATTAAAAGCTTTTCACAGGATTCCCCACTCGCTCTATAATTGTTAGTATTTATTCAAATACTCACAGTCGCCCCAGTACTGGGTTTTGAGCCAGCCAGGCCGTGGTACCACTGCCCAGCGCTTGGCACAGTACTGCTCCCTCATGCTTTCTGTGAAGGGCATGGGTGGAAACATGTCCGTCACGTTGTTGCTCTCGAAGCACAGTTCGACCTGGGTGCATGTCTGATCACAGAGATCGTAGGTGGTTAGATTTAAATACAAAACATTACTAAAAATGTAGAAGCTCATAAAATCATCCTGTTTCACCCCTGCCTGTACTGGATCTAAAGTCATTGGGTGCAGGCTGAGGTACACCTTGGGTACCTGAGAATAGCTGGGTTCAGTAAACGCATCACCCTACTTTCACCCAGCATTTGAACCCAGATCCCAAGGAACTGTAGTTTATAGAAGTTCACCAAAGGGTACCTCCAAGCAAGCAGGGCTGCTGTATTAGCTTAACAGCTTAACTACCAATTAAATAACCAGGTAGTGGGGTGCTGTCGACGTTTTAGTCAATAAAGCTCATCGATCATTTCTTTGAGGTGTGATTTGGTAGGCGACAACACTGGACAATGTGCGTCCCAAACCACATTTTACCTCCAGAAGTTTGGTCCGATTTATGGGGCAGACCAGTGCCCGTCTTGGAGAACAGCAGTTCCAGGGTTGGGGTCAGTGTATGCAACTGCCTGTGCCCAGTAAATTCCAGGTTAAAGACCAGGGCCTGGCTGTGCCACTCAAGGATAAACCTTAAGGGAAGATGTTTTCCATACCCAAGGGAATTACTCAAGTGCGTTGCATAAAAACGTCCTCAGACGTTTCACTTAACTAAGGGAAAAAGTAAGGTTTTGTTACCATGAAGTTCCACTGTTACCATGACAACGGCTCAGCAGCGGAAAAAACTGAAGCTTTTACCTCCAAAAACAGCCATATTCTCTGTCTTGAGAGTCAAGATCATCCCACCCGTGCGGGGGTCTGCCCACTGCCATTTGATGCGACTGAGAATACTCCAGTCCAGAGAATACTCCAGAGACCACACGCAAACCAATTTAGCATAATCAAATAACTTAACATGCATGTCTTTGGACTGTGGGAGGAAACCAGAGTACCCGGAGTAAACCCATGCAGGCACAGAAAGGACTCCTCCCTGGGATTGAACCCAGGACCTTCTTGCTGTGAGGCGGCGATTCTACCCACTGAGCCACCGTGTCAAGATGAGGTCCCTAAAATAATTGTAAGTGAATTTACTGTTAAGGAGAGTTATACAACACAACGGTTTTTAAGGGATTACTTAAGGGACATTCACTAGATGGAACATTTTTGGGTTTATGACAATTTCCATTAAGAAAGCCCTTAGATCAGAATTAAGGCATTTCAACACACAACTTTGAGATATTAAGAGCAACCTTAAGGGAAAGTTTCACCAAGCCTTTTTATGCAACCACTCACAGACCCACCAGTGACCCTGACCAGGAGAAGCAAAGAAGAAAAACGCATGTTATTTCTCCCTACAGCTTTTAGCAGACACCTTTATCCAGAGTGATTTTGTCTCTGTGCGTTTTATTTTCAGTAGACATTTCCTCAGGCTAGCAGTAGACAAATAACCTACAGCTCAAGAAGATCGTCTAACCAAAAGCAGACCAATAAGAATGGAACAAGTAAAGAAACCAGTGAGAGATACTTTCAGGCAGCCAGGGGAAGCTCAATCCTAACCTACATGCCATTACTAGCTCTTAGCTACGCTTTTTTACCTGATAGTCCCAGGCATAGCTGTTGAAGCCGAGGCCACAGCCTGTCGGATCTGCACACTCCACATAGAGCGAGAAAATGTCGAAACAAGCCTGTTCTCCTGTAGAGTTATACACAATACCTGCAAAGACACACACAACTGGCAATGTCAGGTAACACAAATGGAGACTCATCTTTAGACGTTGCAAATTACAAGATTTCGCTCTTCGTTGAACTTTGAATGGATCCATCACCCAACAATCAGACAACACGGGCCCTCAGCTTATCCATGCTGTCGTCATTGCCATCACAAATCTCTCTCAGAGCTCTGATTCTGCTCTGCTCAAGTCGCATTTGCCTGTCTAAACATAAGCTTGATGAGCAACGGAACTCTGTGCCTTACCAACAGCATCTCGGAGAGCAGACAGCACCTCAGCTCCATTCAGCATGATCTCACACGCCACCTACAGCACAAAACAAGCAACTACAGCAATCTGTGACCCATTTGCAAAAATGAATAAGGCTGAGGTTAATTCCCTTTACAGCTGTCAATTCACTGCCCCAAATCCATTTGAATTTGGAACATGCACTATCAAATGTTTCATAGATCAGGCTCTACATTTAGCTGCTTATTTAAAAACTTGTTGTTGCTTTGCCAGAGAAAAGGTCCACCAGTTCAACATTCGAGGGAAATGTGGAGCTTTATTTCTGTGGTAAAATTGGAAGTAAAATCCCAATAGTTGCTTTAGCTGTTAAAAAAAGCAAATGCAAATGATTTGCATGTTCTCTGGCTTATGCCATACAACTGCATAGTGTGTGTTAGTAAAAAAACCCAACAAACTTTAGTATGTGTACTTAAAGAAAATGGAAAGTTGGATTGTTGTAGAAAGAGAATACATCCACAAAAGCCCTACCATAAATGGATAAAAGCCCTCCCTTTACTTGCTGCCCTATGTATTGTGAACTACTGAACCATTTGCATGAGCAAAAACCTTATTTAAATATTTTTTCCACAATCGTCGCTCAGATTGTTCTAACGAATACAAATTCCACTATTGGCATTTTAAACCCATTAAATATTTGTTTAAACAAATCAGTCCTGCATGTATGGGATGTTAGAAAGTCCGGGCCTTCATGTTTCATTTAAATGCTGTTAATATTATAACCTGAGAGTTGCTGCTCTTTGGTGGGAGACTTGCTTCTGCTAAACATGCACATTACCTTAACAGGAAAAGCAGGCATGATGGTCATGAAGCTAGTGTTGTACGGGTAGTCCATCATGGCCAGTAAGGTGAAGGCATTGCGCAGGAAACCGTACAGCTGGTTGATGTCCTTCGAGGAGGATGGAGTCTTACAAAGGGAGAACGCTGACTGGATGCTTGAGTAGTCTGCACAGAGGTTAGACGGTTAGAGAAAAGTACGAGGTCTTATTTCCAAACTTTCTGACTGTTGTAATTACCTTCTCGTTGGGCCAAAGTGTGCAACTTCTGGAAAGCAGCTTTCACTTTATCCTTGCATAACGGGTTATAATTCTCAAAATCCTGCATAGAGCACATGCCATCACAATGGGGGAAAATAACCTTAGAAAAGGTTCATACAAACAGATACAATGTATGTACAGTGGTGCCTGAAAGTTTGTGAACTCTTTAGAATGTTCTATATTTCTGCATAAATATGACCTAAAACATCATCAGATTTTCACACAAGTCCTAAAAGTAGATAAAGAGAACCCAGTTAAACAAATGAGACAAAAATATTATACTTGGTCATTTATTTATTGAGGAAAATTATCCAATATAACATATTAGTGAGTGGCAAAAGTATGTGAGCCTCTAGGATTAGCAGCTAATTTGAAGGTGAAATTAGAGTCAGGTGTTTTCAATCAATGGGATGACAATCAGGTGTGAGTGGGCACCTTGTTTTATTTAAAGAACAGGGATCTATCAAAGTCTGCTCTTCACAGCACATGTTTGTGGAAGTGCATCATGGCACGAACAAAGGAGATTTCTGAAGACCTCAGAAAAAGAGTTGTTGATGCTCATCAGGCTGCGAAAAGGTTACAAAACATCTCATAAATGAGTTGGACTCCACCAATCCACAGCAGACAGGATTGTGTACAAATGGAGGACAAATTCAAGACCACTGTTACCTCCGCAGGAGTGGTCGACCAACAAAAGATCACTCCAAGAGCAAGGTGGTAAATAGTGGCGAGGCACAAAGGACCCCAGGGTAACTTCTAAGCCAATGAAGGCCTCATCTCACATTGGGCTAATGTTAATGTTCATGAGTCCACCATCAGAAGAAACACTGAACAACAATGGTGTTGCCATGGCAGGTTGCAAGGAGAAAGCCACTCCAAAAAGAACTTGCCTGCTTGTCTGCAGTTTGCCTAAAGATCACGTGGACAAGCCAGAAGGCTATTGGAGGAATGTTTTGTGGATGGATGAGACCAAAATAGAACTTGTGCTTCAAAAGATAAGTGTTATGTTTGGAGAAAGAAAAACACTGCATTACAGCATAAGAACCTTATCCCGTCTGTGAAACATGGTGGTGGTTGTATCATGGTTTGAGCCTGTTTTGCTGCATCTGGGCCAGGACGGCTTGCCATCATTGATGGAACAATGAATTCTGAATTATATCAGAGAATTCTAATGTAAAATGCCAGGACATCTGTCCATGAGTTGAATCTCAGGAGAAGGTGGGTCATGCAGCAAGACAACGACCTTAAGCACACAAGTTGTTCTACCAAAGAATGGTTAAAGAAGAATAAAGTTCATGTTTTGGAATGGTAAAATCAAAGTCCTGACCTTAATCCAATCTAAATGCTGTGGAAGGACCTGAAGCGAGCAGTTAATGTGAGGAAACCCACCAACATCCCAGAGCTGAAGCTGTTCTGTACGGAGGAATGGGCTAAAATTCCTCCAAGCCGGTGTGCAGGACTGATCAACAGCTACAGAAACGTTAGTTGCAGTTATTGCCCTGCACAGGGGGGGTCCACAGCAGTCCTGAAAAGCAAAGGGCAAATACTTTTGCCACTCACTCATATGTAATATTGCATCATCTTCCTCAATAAATAAATGACCAAGTATAATACTTTTGTCTCATTTGTTTAACTGGGTTCTCTTTATCTACTTTTAGGACTTGTGTGAAAATCGGATGATGTTTTAGGTCAAATTTATGCAGACATATATAAAATTCTAAAGGGTTCACAAACTTTCAAGCACCACTGTAAGGGATGACTTACAGCTGTTACATCACGGAAGAACTGTGCAGAGTCGCCCATTCCTACTGTAGATAAAATAGGAGCGCTGGCTGCTAGAGCCCCAGCTACAATATTGGGGTATCGTATTCTCATGTAAACACTCAATATACCTCCATAGCTACAGAGAGAGAGAGAGAGAGAGAGAGAGAGAGAGAGAGAGAGAGAGAGAGAGAGAGAGACATGGTTACGGTACATCTTAGCACTACTGGAATTCATAAAAAAACCTAAACACAATACACAGTTTAATTCTAACATCATGTGAAAACAAACACAGGAATTTTATTTTACTTTTATTTATTTTAAAAAATGAATTGTGCATCGGTAACTAGGGGCGTGATGACACACTCTGCTCTCGATTTGATTCAAAATAGAGTTCACTACTCAATTTTCTCACAATTTTCAATTTCACATTCTATAAAGACATGCCTTTTTCATTTTTTTTTCCAAGAATTGCATTTAAGAAAATACTTATGAACTTCTTGGTGTTTTGTGAATCCAGACTCTGCCTTGTAACACTACTGGGCTGATCAATAACAAGAGTAAACATCAGTACAGTATATAGTTTACCTCCCTCCAAAGACAATAACAGGACATTTCTGAGCTGCCAGCTCCTTCTTCAGCTCTGTGATCATGACTGCATAATCAGCCATCGCTTGCTCCACCGTGAGGAGACCGACCTGTGGGATGTTGAAGGATTCTTTCCCAAATGGGAGAGATTTTCCATAATATCTCTAGACATAAAATCGGGGAAACAGTATGAAAATGCAACAACCAGTACACTGTAGTAATATTGTGTTCAAGCAAGGTTAGTTATAAAGTACAGGTATGCACCCATCAACGTCCATTCACTTTAACAACCGAGGCCTAAAGAATAATAATAGGAAATATAAATGTGTCTTATATACACATCTTATTCCCATCTAAATGACCGAAAACTAGTAGTGAGCTCTTGTGACATCTGCTGACAGACAAGAGAACTGCAGTCTTGAAAAACAAACATGCCGGTGTTTAACTCGTTTTAATTTTTGTTAAGTGTTTTATAAAAGGCACAAAGACAAAAATTACTGTAGTAAATGTTTTCATATTCTGTTTTAATTAATGCAAGTGCAAAGTATTTAAACTACTATGTGACACTATGGTAACATCAGTCTCGGTCAGTGTCGTGTTCCGTAGAATATAATACCGACGTTAAATGGCGCATACCTCTATATGAAATGGAAACTACACATACTACAAATACTGCCTCTAAAATGAATGAAAATGACATCTAGAGCAACTCTCAAACCAATAAAATGTTACATCATACTTTAAAAGATGTTTTAAACACGCATTGCCATGTTGAATGTCGCATAATGTGCATTCATGCATTACAATGTAGATCAGACAAAAATAGCTGCACAGTGTTAAAAAGACATATCCAAAAACAATCTAGTAGAGACTAAACTAAAAACAGTCAAATGAAACCAAATTAAAAGAAAGCTGTTATTATTATATGTATAAAAAAATCTACCACAGAATAAGCTCAGTTAAAAATAAATAAATAAATAAATAAAAATCTCATCTAATGCCCGTTTTACTATCCACCAAGTCAGTAACTCTGTAGTGATTAGATTAAAAACACAATGTCACGAGACTGTTAGTCATATGAGGCTCTTACATGCTCAGCAAAAATAACCAGTGCATTCTGCTTGGCTGCCAGCTCTATTATGAAGCCAGAGTTCAGAGCAAAGTCCCAGATGTCTCCTTCATTACCAGTATAGAAGAAGATGGGCCCAACACTTTTACTCCAGTATTGATCTGAGAAGGCAAGAAACCAAATGTAGTTTAGGCTTGGATTTGCACATAGAAGCTAATATAATAACGTTCTCAACATAAAATGACCATACTGTGACACAAACAACTTCAACAGACTGTACATCTGTGCTGAAGTGGTTTGCCATGGTTGACTGAGCGTGCCATGCCAACAAAACTTTCCTACTGACGACACGAGACCCAACAGTGACTCTCGTGTACTGGATGCCAATGCATATATTCCCCTTGTTATTATATTCAATATTTTATTCATATATAATTATATAGATAGAGATAGATATATAGAGATTATAGAGATAAATAGAGTAGAGAGACACATACATACATAGATATACATACAATATATATTATATATATATATATATATATAGTATATATATAGATATATATATATATATATATATAGAATATATACACAGTCTATACACATATATATATACACAGTCTATACACAGTCTAACCTCGGTATACAATCTAATGACAGTATTCTGGGATACTGCGGTATTAAAAAATGGTGCATTTAAAATGGGCGTGGTAGTGGAATTACCTCCTTAAAGCACCGAGTAGTACCATAGGGACTGTGGTAGCCCAGCAGTTAAGGTACTGGACTATGGACCAAAAGGTCCAGGGTTCAAAGCAAGGCCCTTAACCCACAATTGCTCTGGATAAGGGCGTCTGCTAAATGCTGTAAATGTAAATGAATAGTAAAAACAGCGAAGTCAGACAAGGACACTTCTTGACACAATGGTCGCTAGATGGCGCCAAATACAATGGTCAGCGATGATAGGTGAAGGTATTAGATTAGAACGGTTTTTTGTTCTCTTGTTCCGATTACTCATTTGTTTGTGGCAACCATGTTCTAAAGGCATACATTATGAACACACTATAAATCGGACTTGAGCATTTGAATGCTTTGGTTGAAACCATAAATCATACCACGAATTGTGTTATTATTATGTTATTCCTTAACGCCTGCTATTCGTTGCCTGTTTTGTGTGGAAAGTGGTCAGTGAGAGATGTTTGACATGAAAAACGTCAAGTGTTGGAGCTACAAGACCTGATTTAACTTTGAGTCAGCATTTTTCCTCAGCAGCCAAACTGTTTTTGATTGTATTTGATTGGAGGGTTAATTGGATTATACGCCAACTGTGTGTGATGATTAGGCTTACATTCATCTAACCTATCAATAAGAGGATTCTTATCTCCAACCAGAAATTGTTCATTAACCATAATCATTTAAATACATTACCACATGGCTACGTTTGACGAGAGAATGGTAAAGGCTGGACATACCCGTGATCAGGTAGCGCTGTGAATATGTGCCATTTCCCTCACTGTTGTAGTTAAAGTGGTCCAAAATCTGAGTAAAGTACTTCTCCTGAAACTGTGGGTCAGTCCATCTTGCTGTGCTCTGCATCAGCTTTTAGAGACAAACATTTAGAAAGTGGAATAAGAATAGATTGAAAGCAGCATGCACTGTGTGTTACAAGGTATAGCTGTGTCATACTCTATATGGACAAAGATTTGTGGACACCCCTGCTAATTACTGAGCTCTGCTGTTTCAGCAACACTCACTCATAGCACATTCATAATATAAAGCACACTTTTGGATTCTCCATAGACAAACAGTGGCAGCAGTTGTACTGAAACCCCACTGACTCTCAATATGACACATTTATAGGTTTCTGCTTCCAACAAATCAGTTAAACTTTCCGTTCTTCTGTTCTTAACTGGTTTGCACAGAGCCTTCAGCTCAACTCCACCAGACACCTTGAAAATGAACTGGAATGCCAAAAGTGAGCCAGGGCTTATTGTCTAACATCTGAAGTCAACCTCACAGTCATGTTCCAAAATCTAGCAGAAAGCCCTCTTAGAAGAACAAAGGCTGTTGTAGTAGCAAAGGCAGGGATAAACTCCATTCTAACAACCAGGTTTTGAATGTAAATTTTGGGTGTCCAAAAACTTTTGTCTGTACAGTGTATGAGTAGATGATAGCTAGGTACATGATGCACCTAGGTAAAAACAGAAATACTGCCACTAAAACTAACTGTAAAAAAACAAGTTGTCAAATAAATGTCTTACTTAAAGACCTTTAAAAGGTGCTTTAATCATTTTTTACAATTTGTGTTACACTGTATTGTATGTAGCATACATCCATGCATTACTATACTATACTATTTTGGCACCACTTTTTTACATGTTTTAACTGTGACATTTCCTGGTCTGGTTAAAAATCCAAAACATATCCATGGAAAACACATGATGCAGGTGCCAGTGTGCCCTAGATGGGACACCAGTCCATCACAGGGCTGGGCAGGGGTCACTGTGAGTGCCAGGTGATGTTCCTCCATCTGGCATCACCTCTCTGAGACAAAGCCAATCATTACTGCATGGGATGCCCGGCCCAGACGCCACCAGGACTCGAACCCAAATCACAACGACAGTGTGCTAGACCACTGCACTTACCTAACCTAAACACTGTTACACATAGTACATGGTGTACTGATACATAGTGTTGCCTCCACATGGTAACATTACATGTCTTGCTGATTGTTAAAGTTCTGAGATCTTACAGAACAAGTGTTCTCTGTAAAGGTGGTCAAACTTTTGTGACATTTTCTTTCGACATGTTTTAAAACGTATGTAGTAAACTGGCAGAAATGTGTTGGATTTAAGGTTCGTCCTTTAAACGTTGTGACAAGTTCAGTCCATTTAGAAAATCAACACAACATGTAATCAGACCAGAGCAGCTCAAACTTTTACATCAGTCTATATCACTGTTAAACCAAAGGAAATGGAATGGATACGTTACCGTAGGAAACCCGAACACCTGAGTAACACAGAACACAGTAACAATAACCGTATACAGAGTGAAACAGCCTGCCATGGTACCAACACAAACCGGTTAAATTACAACACAACGGACATTTAAACGTCCTCTCTCTGAGTCATGTGATTGTGTGTCATGTGATTTGTTTTTCCCACCGCTACGCCGGCATCGCAGAATTGGGTGTAAAAATATTACGTTAAATAACTTAAAATACCAGCAACTTCAGACTAAGCCGTTATTACCAATACATTTAACAAATTAAAATACCTCTTGTGTAGTATTCACACATTATATAACTTACAGTTTAGTAAATTACGTTAGAAAACAGACAACGAAGTTCAAAATAAAAGTCTAACCCCCCTATAAACTCCTGAGACCTCGTGTCCCACATGAGGACATGATATTTTGGGTTTGTCACACAACGCATTGTGGTGTTACAGGAACAGTTGTTAACTGTTAACAATTCTTGTTAAAAGAAAAAGTACGAGAATAATAAAATATGCCTAGTAAAAAATACTCTTTTACAGCTTCAAATCATACAATATTTGTAAAATCCAGTTTACTAAAAAAAACACTGGAGTCAGCTAAAGGTGTACTTAACTTTAAATGTCTTTAAAACGTTGTCGTAAAGTAGCCACGTGTTCAACGTGTCGCCACTAGAGGGCGCAGAGAATTTAATTCAGCAGCAGAACAAAGAGTCGACACTGTATCGATTCTCTGTACACTAAAGCTTCAGTTCAACTCAGCTACGCTCTACAGAGATTGGAATTTTTTTGGAATGTTCTTGTGCATTTAAACTGTACCTTTTATCTAAAAGATTACAGGTAAAAGATTATAAAAATATTTATAACCCTTTTCCTCTAAGTATTAAAAATAAAAACTGAAGGAAACCAA
The DNA here is from genome assembly GCA_025084515.1 of Ancistrus triradiatus. Taxonomy (NCBI): domain Eukaryota; kingdom Metazoa; phylum Chordata; class Actinopteri; order Siluriformes; family Loricariidae; genus Ancistrus; species Ancistrus triradiatus. Next base: position 441,623 of record JAJAGP010000330.1, read on the forward strand.
TTGTGCTAATATGTAATAATAATAATAATAATAATAATAATAATAGTAATAATTTAGTATTATTACTCATGCAATAATAATAATAATAATAATAATAATAATAATAATAATAATGATGATGATAAATTTGTATTATTACTCATGCAGTAATAATAATAATAATAATAATAATCATCATCATCATCATCATAATAATAATCATAATAATGATCATAATAATCATAATAATAAATCAACATTAAAAATTTAATATGGTGATGATGGTAAAATTGTACTACTACTACTACTACTACTACTACTACTATTACTACTACTACTATTAATAATAATAATAATAATAAAAAACAATAATAACAATAACGCCATTAAAACAACAACTGGAAATCTATTATTATTATTATTATTATTATTATTATTATTATTATTATTATTATACATTAGACTGAAAAGTAGTAAGTAACATTGGATTATTTTCATAATCTCATGTCATGTCAATCCATATTACCCATGCAGATAGCAATGCATTATATTCAATGTTATTATTACAGTCAGGATTATAATAAATATTTTACACAGTATTATTAGCATGATTATTTTTTCCATTTATTTAGCTCAATTAGATTTAACTAATTAAAGTACAGCATTCTTACACATCATGCATTACATTATGCATCTATTTATTTAACCCTTTCAGTCCTGTCCAATGCCAAATGGAGTCAGGCTGTTGTCACAAAACCCTGTTTCGCTCCTTTTCGGATCACTTGGAATCACACGGAACATTGCACTTGAAAATGTTTTCAACTGCTGAAAATTGTACTACTGAATTATTTTGATCCTCTAAACAAACCTGTTCATTAAAATAAATTCAGGACTGACAGAGAGACATTTAGAGATAAGTACACTGTCTATTAGACATAACGTATTTAGTCTTCAAATAATGCACTTAATCAATCCTTTGTATTCTCTAACAATGAATAACAAACAATTGAACAAATAGCTCCAGTCTTCTGATACCTGCCACCTCTATAGTTTTTGATGTTACCATGTAGTTCTATAGTAACCATCTAGTTATACAATAACATTATTTGAATGAGTCAGTGTCCCTGCGGTAATCACACTCACTCTCACACACACACACACACACACACACACACACACACACACACACACACACACACACACACACACACACACACACACTACGTGTGGTCTACAGAGATTAGATTAAATAAAACAAGATTATTACAATCAGGAGACACTTTGTATGTTTGTATTTGTGACCGTAACATGGTGTGTCTCAGACAGCTATAGAAGTTCTTGTGATAATAACCTGTTTGCTGTTGTGCAATTTCTGTGTCACCTTTTAACAGCTGCATTCCTTTGTCTGTTCTCTCTCTCTCTCTCACACACACACACACACACACACACACACACACACGGGAACGTCACAGGCAGAATTTCCTGGTTTCCTGAAAGGTGTGGGCAGATGTTCACAGTCCATGCTGGGTTTTTCCTCAAAGCATAAAACACCTGCTCTAAAGCTCCTGGCATCTTCGTCTCTACTAGCTCAGGACAGTTTCTGCTTTTCTCTGTCTGTGGTAAGTAATTCCTGCCAATGGCAAACCGATCTTCAAAGCACTTGTAACGTTTGTTTAACATTTTTTTGGCTTAGTTCCTTCTGTGCAGGTTAAACAGGCATTCAGCCTGATTATAGCTGACTTTTAAAAACTGGTTGGTTGAACTTGTTAGGCCCAAACTGACTACAATTCCTTCAACGGGGCAGTGCAGCAAATCACTTTTGTTAAACTGAAGTGATACACCAGCACTAAAGATTTTTAGTGTGAAATGGGAGTCTTAGGATGGGAAGGAAATTAGAGAGTGTATTAAAGATGTGCTCATGTAAGTTTATCAAACTGACCCTGGATTGCTTCATTACAATGTTTTGTTATTAATCTGTAGAATAATCTCAGAAATTAGAGCTTCATGTGTAAATGTGTGTAAAAATGTGCTTAAAATGACTTGATATAAAATTCTGTGGGAATAAATAAAGATTAGGTAGAAAACCTATTCCGTTAATACCTCTTACTAACCCAAGAGAAGTAACAGATACTAACTGGGATCCGTTTATCGTCTTTCCAGAAGCTTTCCATCACTCATGCTGTACACTGAGTTGATCCGGCTGTGGGATGAGGCCGTACGATCTGTGGATGATCAAGACTGGGATGGCGCTCTCGCCAAGCTCGTTCAGATCTCGGAGCCCACATCTCGAACTCTGTTTGTCTCTGCTGCTGTCCACCTGGCACTGGGACAGTTCGACCAGGCCATTAAGGTAGGATTTGTTTCTCTATTGCTAGACGAATGTGAATCCTAGCACTGACACAACCATGGTCTGGGTTCAAGGAAGACATAATTATCCCTGCTTGTCCTTTAGGCATGGGAGGAATCTGACTCAGATATACAGTGTGGTGGCCATAGGATGGACCTTGGACCACCCTGGGCCATTCCATCTATATAACGCTAAAGTTGCCACAAGGAAGAATGGCAATCCTCTAATCCACTAATTGGACTGTGGTAGCCTAGCGGTTAAGGTACTGGACTATGGACCAGAAGGTCCAGGGTTCAAATCCCACCTCTGCCAAGCTGCCACTGTTGGGACCTTGAGCAAGGCCTTTAACCCACAATTGCTTGGATTGTAAGATTGTATCAATTGTAAGTCACTCTGGATAAGGGCATCTGCTAAATGCTGTAAATGTAAATGTAATCCCTTTCAAAAATAGTAACACCAGTTAATGGCAGGTGCCAGTTAATTTTTTAATTTAATTTTTTAACATCACATCAGCTTTATATAGACATACTCACACTGGGGGCAATTTGCCGTTTGAATATGAAAAATGTTTGTGAAGTCTTTTTCTGGTTCTTAGGAGTTTCTCCTCTGTTCAGGTGCTGGGTCTGACCTGCTACAACTAAAATAATGGTTAGTTTTTGGCTGACATTTTTTGCAGTTGGCTAGCCCACCTCCATGATGAGCCAGGGCTGAGTTGGCCAGGTCAGGGATCACACAGACACATTACTAGTCAATACTGTCCATAGAAGGTTTCGTAGTTTTCATAGAAGTAGCATCTAGAAGTAGGAACCGCGGTAATATTATTACTAGTATAAGTAATAGTAGTAATGGGATAGTGGTAGTATTAAGCAGTACTAGGAGTGGTTAAATGAGGGATGTCCCCGACTGAAGGACTGGGAGCTCTTCCTGGGTGTATTCATCTGCACATTCATCTGAATTTCCTTGATATATTTATAAACTGTCATAAATTGCGAAAGCAGGGAATTGATTGCAAATGTGGCTTTGCCTTTCATTTCAGGCCCTAGATATGGTTATAGCCAAGGATGAGAGACTTGCTGTTGGCTTCTTCCAAAGGTCTGCTGTGCACATGATGGTGGACAGGTGAGAAAGCATCATATGGTTAAAAAAACCAACAGCTTAGATCAGGCAGTCACTAAAATGATGGTTTTAAGCTTATTTCCTGCTGTTGTAAGCAATCAGGCAACTGCCAAAACCATCTGTGTACCACTGTGACTTAAACCAGGCTGAATCAGCACCAAATCAGTAATGATAAGACATGAACTAGTTATATTATTAGTGTATCTTATCATATATTCAACTGTTTCTCTCTCAGACTGGACGAAGCTCTTGGTGATTGTGTAAATGCACAGAAACACATGCGATCCAATTCTGTGATTGACTACAAACAGCTGGGGCTACGCTACAGACTCTACAGCTGGCAGGTCAGAGCTCCCACAACTTTCTAAATACGAAAGACATACAATGGGGGCAAAAAAGTATTTAGTCAGTCACTGATTGTGCAAGTTCTCCGACTTAGAAAGATGAGAGACGTCTGTCATTTTCATCATAGGTACACTTCAACTATGAGAGACAAAATGAGAAAAAAAAAATCCAGGAAATCACATTGTAGGATTTTTAAAGAATTTAATTGTAAATTATGGTGGAAAATAAGTGTTTGGTCAATAAATTTTTTCAACTCAATACTTTGTAACATAACCTTTGTTGGCAATGACAGAGGTCAAACGTTTCCTGTAAGTCTTCACCATGTTGGCACACACTGTAGCTGGTATTTTGGCCCATTCCTCCATGCAGATCTCCTCTAGAGCAGTGATGTTTTGGGGCAACACGGACTTTCAACTCCCTCCAGATATATTTCTATGGGATTGAGGTCTGGAGACTGGCTAGGCCACTCCAGGACCTTGAAATGCTTTTAATGAAGCCACTCCTTCATTGCCCGAGCGGTGTGTTTGGGATCATTGTCATGCTGGAAGACCCAGCCACGTTCCATCTTCAATGCTCTCACTGATGAAAGGAGGTTTTGGCTTTAAATCTCACAATACATGGCCTCGTTCATTCTTCCCTTAACACAGATGCAGGTCATTCATCAGGTCCACAATCAGTGACTGACTAAATACTTTTTTGCCCCACTGTATGTAATACACTTATGAGCTGGACTTATGGCATCAGGAAATCCTGGCAGTCATTACAGGTGCCTGACCAGTGCAATGGCAAGACCCCTTGCTTTTTTGAAATGCAACACAAACCTCACCTCTCCAGAGATGGATACAAACCAGTGTACCTCAGCAGTAGGACACTGGTTCAAAGTGCTGTGCCATCCTGGTTTCTATCCAACTTCTGAAACGGGTGATGTGCCACCAGTCATTAGGGACCAAGGAGCGTGTGGTGCTGTGTCACTTCTTGAGACAATAAGTCCTGTTGTGTATGTGCTTCCACCTTCGTGTGGTGGGGCCTAGATCTGTCTGTGTGTGTTTTGTGACACAGACCAGGGTTGCCCCCACTTCTGTTTTATGCGCATGTTAATCTCTATAAATGTGAAATGTTTTTTGACAGATTCTCAATATACATATTTCTAGGGAAATACACAACACATTCAATGTTAATATACACTCACCAAACAAAATATTAGACACCTGTGACTAAAACCTTATAGTTTCGTCTTCAGCCACAATTCTGACGAGAATTTCCTGTAGACTGGGATTTTTGACACTCCTGGTAGACCTGTATGATCGTACGCTTTGATACACTGGCACTGTACCACCTCTTCTCAATCTATGAATCCCGTTGCATGTATGTATAGATAATTTGTCTATGTGCAACGTTATCTGTAGGAGCCTGAAGTTATTAGAATACAATCATTACATACAGGAAATGTGTATGCAGTATTAAGCAACTGGGGAAAATAAATAAACACAGCTTCTATAGACTACCTTGGCATTTATTAAGTGTGAACTCCCCCCTGACACATGAGGAATAGCAGCTTCATCAGGATGCCAAGTTGACCCTTCTACAGTCCGAAGCTTGATCAGGAACGGCCTTTTTGGAAGGGTAGCAGCCAAGAGACCACTTTTTCAGGAGTGAAACAGGGTGAAGGACTAAGATAGATAAAGCTCACAAAGATTGTACTGAAGATCATCGGAAAAGAGTATTATGAAGTGACGAATCCAATACATTTTTGGGTCCATTGGTCAACAGTATATTTGGCTACTATACCATTGCTAAAACAACAAATCTAATGATGGCCTAAGCCTTTTGCACAGTACTGTTTTTCCAAATAACCTTTTACAGTTTGAACCTGTTGCTCGTATGGTCCATCTCATTATTTCTTTCTTGTTTCACTCTTCACTCTTCACACCTGCAGGGAAGTTGCTCGCATTCTATAATTCTGCTCTTGTCATCACCAGTATTGTGTGCACGATGCTAACAGATTCCCCTGCACGGAGATCTGTCAGCAGACGTCTCTGGTTTAAAAGAACAGAAATCCCCTGCCGTGCCAGATAGCATCCAAGGTGGAGATCAGACGTATCGGTCATTCTGCAGTCAGCACCTTGAGTTAAACAGGTGGACCTCACTGAGATGCAGACTATTTGTGTGTTTTTGCCGCTTCATTAAAAAGAAAAAAGGTTAATAATTCTGATCAGGGGCCCAACAGTGGCAGCATACTCGCGAACCAGCATTAGACGAACCAAAGTGGCTCAGTTAGTAGAGCATTATTATTCAGTTCTGAGCCAACCTGGTTCATACCTCACCTCTGGCAAGGTGGTTTGTCTGTCAGTATCCAGTGGTGTAGCAAGCTCCCATCGTGTTGAAGTACTCCCTGAATCTGGGTTACATCCTGGGTCTTTGTTATTTGTTTGACTGTGTTCATCTCAGCATGACCGTCCACTTTGCTTTGAGTTTCAGATTTCTTTAAGGGGTGCCACACAGATGGCAGATTTGTTCTTAGTCTATTAAATGTACAGAGGCTGTACTGATTTCTTCGTTTTTGCATAAGACTAGTTTACCAAAGCATGGCTCTACTGATTTGTTACTGTGATCCATTGTGCATTGTGAAAAGATCTAGAAGTGTCGTGACATACAGTATCTTTATCATCATCCTCATTTTTCAAGACAATTTAATTGTGTTACATCCTGGTTCCTGGTTTGTGGATTTTTTTTGCACACTCCTATTTTTAGACAGTGAAGATGATGTCACCCTGTACTTAAACACACCCTGTTTTTTTCAGGAATTTAACAATGTACACCTTGTATTATACCAGAGAAAATGAGAAATGGTAGGGAGTAACAGTACCATGTGTGTGTGTGTGTGGACGGACAGGTTCTGTATAACGCAGCAGCTGTACACTGTAGAACAGGACAGTGGGATAAAGCAGCAAATTGCCTGGTGGCTGCTTCTCAGGAGAGAGGAGGAAGAGGAAGCCAAGTGGATTCAGCCATGGAGAGCGTAGCAGTAAGAGCTCACACACAATACCTTCACTATACAATACATCAACAAGGCATCTTCACCCAGAGACCTGCCCTCACAGGATATTTTCTTTTTATCATATCATTCTCTGTAAAGTCTAGTGAAAATTGTGTATGAAAATTCCAGCAGTTCCACAGTTTCTGAATTACTCAGACCAGCCCATCTAGCACCAACAATCATGCCACATTCAAAGTCACTTAAATCACCTTTCTTCCCCATTCTGGCAATGAGTGTTCTCCTTCTTTCGGATGCTCCCGTTAGGGGTCGCCACAGCGACTCATCCTGATTCACATGTTGATCTTCACATTGCAAGCCCCACCTTGGATTTCAACCCAGTTCCATCTCTAGCAGCTGACTTTACCCATTGAGCCCCCGGCTGCCCACCATGTTATACAGTGGGGCAAAAAAGTATTTGGTCAGCCACTGATTGTGCAAGTTCTCCTACTTAGAAACATGAGAGAGGTCTGTAATTTTCATCACAGATACACTTCAACTATGAGAGACAAAATGAGAAAAAAAAATCACATTGTAGGATTTTTAAAGAATTTAATTGTAAATCATGGTGAAAAATAAGTATTTGGTCACCCACAAACAAACAAGATTTCTGGCTCTCACAGACCTGTAATTTCTTCTTTAAGAAGCTCTTCTGTCCTCCAATCGTTACCTGTATTAATGGCACCTGTTTGACCTCGTTATCTGTATAAAAGACACCTGTCCACAGCCTCAAACAGTCAGATCCCAAACTCAACCATGGTCAAGACCAAAGAACTGTCAAAGGACACCAGGACAAAAATTGTAGACCTGCACCAGGCCGGGCTAAAATACCAGCTACAGTGTGTGCAAACCTGGTGAAGACTTACAGGAAACATTTGACCTCTGTCATTGCCAACAAAGGTTATGTTACAAAGTATTGAGTTGAACTTTTGTTATTGACCAAATACTTAATTTCCACCATAATTTACAATTAAATTCTTTAAAAATCCTACATTGTGATTTCCTGGATTTTTTTTTCTCATTTCGTCTCTCATAGTTGAAGTGTATCTGTGATGAAAATTACAGACCTCTCTCATCCTTCTAAGTAGGAGAACTTGCACAATCAGTGGCTGACTAAATACTTTTTTGCCCCACTGTATAGTCATGCACTGAATTAAACAACTGCCTTAAGATGGATTATGAGAACAATCGTTTGTGTTCTTTCCTTAGTAAGTATTGGAGGATTATTCACCTGCACTGTTGTATCTGTGTGTATTAGAAAAAAGAGGTCATTCCACCTCTTACAGTCCCGGAAGGAGTTGTGTTCCGTCCCAGGAAACAGTATGTGGAGGAACTTCAACCCAGAGACTTCCTGGGCAAGGCAGAGGTAGATTTTCTCACGTTCATGTTATCTGAAAGCTCAGACATTAGATATATATGGTTGATACTGTATACAGACAGACAGACAAAACTACCCAACAGTTGTAATGATTCATGTTCTTTGCACAGGTCATAATTTCTGACATCCCAAATGATGACTTTGGAGGATTTGAACCACTAAGACTGCAGGTATGACTGCTTATATGTGTATTTAGGGGCGGGTGGGCTTCAACAGCAGACGTTCATATCAGCTTATTCAACCTCACGTAACTGCATTTCTCCAAAGTGTCTCAAGTGAGAATCTAATTCTCCAATCCAATATTAATGCTTTTTGTGTCAGGATCCCCCTCAAGCAGATGCTAGAGGGCAGCGTCAGCTCGGCTGACACGCCGGGATCCTCACAGCGAGCTCAATCGCTCATGCACCTGCTTAGGCTGCGTGATTGCGGTATCAGCGGCACCTGTGAGCTTTGCTATTTAAAAGAATGCTCTAGCTCAGTCAGGTGACGTACTCTCACTCTACTAACATCCGTTTAGCCGTTTGTTTGGCTGAGACCTCATCCGTCTCATTCATGCTGTACCCCCAGTTTTAAGTGGTGTTAGGGACACTGGTAGACTGGGCCCGTCAAGGGGCTCAACCATTTTACAGATCAGGAGATTCGGAGGTGATTATCAGAGCGTAGTGTTAGGGTAGAGAAAGATTCCACCTTCACTCCTGCTTTCAGCCACTCTGTCACCCCATCAGCGCACTTTCTTTCGACACTTTTGGTTTTCCCTCACCCCAGTGCTTCGGCGCATTACCAGTGGATTTTGTTTTCAGTCCTCCCTTTTGCGTCAGCGCTATTCGCTCTCTTCTCGCTCCGCTTGGGTCCTCTGCGCACTGCGTTACTGGTGGCTTCTTAGTGTATTTACTTATATATTATGCTATATTGCGTTTATTATATATATATTGTGTTTATACTTGAGTTTGCCCTTCATTTCTTATTCTTTTTAAGCTCACATCAGCTCATCCCAGTAGTGGTGAGATGTTAGAGCAACAGACCCTGGCGAGAGTGAGCAGGGTTCGATTTCCAGCTACCAGCCAATATAGCACAGCTTGTCTTTTTTGTCATTTACATTTACATTACATTTACAGCATTTAGCAGACGCCCTTATCCAGAGCGACTTACAATTGATACAGTCTTACAATCCAAGCAATTGTGGGTTAAGGGCTTAGCAGAGGCAGGATTTGAACCCTGGACCTTCTGGTCCATAGTCCAGTCCAGTACCTTAACCGCTAGGCTACCACAGTCCACAGTACCACAGTATCACAGTCCATACAGTCCACAGTCCAGTTCATATTTGTTGTTTCATTCAGTTTCTTATTTATTCTTTGTTTGGTTCACCATTTCTGGAGCTAACTGCAATCGGGTCCAAAAGCTCCTTCAATTTTCACCAGTTTTTATAGAGGCGAACCGTAACATTTTGTACCTCAAGTTTGTTTTCTTGTGATAATATATCAGCCATAACTTGAACAAAATCTGATTAGGAAAATAAACGCTATTCAAACACAGTGCAGCCTTTGCCCCATGTTACCAGTTTTCAGATTTTTGAATGTCTGAACTTTTGTGTTTGCAGAAACCTGGCTATTATGAGCCAAAGGTGGAAGACGGCCAGTAAGTACACTCAAAAAGTACAATTTTTCTGGTTTTCCTTCTTAACTATTATAACCTTACTGTCTCTCTTTTCCCTTTCAATCTGCTCCCCCACATTGATCTTTTAAACTGTATTTTGGACTTTCCTTTCACTCATAGTAATCTACAATCTGCCTCCTGCATTCTTTCCTTCGATTCTCTTTAGTATGCTTTAGTATTCCTAGCTTTCTTTCGTTCCTAATTTTCTCTCTCACACAAGCCATACCGTTTACAGGCAGCATCGCAAATATAACGATACCGCACTTTCGCTGGCTCCTGGACAGTTTAAATAAAGCGCCAGCCGGTCACTGCCTCTTAAAACTGCGTTAACGTCACATGGCCACGCCATGGCGTTTGGGTGATGTAGTTCAAACGGAAGCCATTTTTGACCGCCCAACGCACCTCTGTCGCTCTCTGGTGGTGGCTATGCTCCTCGCTGTAACAGATCAGTTCACAACAATTACTTCATGTGAAATACAGAACAAATTGGATTAATAATGAATAACTAAACAAATTCATGAATATGGTGGATTAAAAATAGCATGCTAGTCTGAAGCTTTAAATGTGATGATTGAAAATTGGGATTCTGAAAGAATGTAGTGTAGCGCCACAACTGCAGTCTCCCACAATGGCATAGACTCGTGGCACGAGAAACTCCAGCATGAACCAAGGTGGCTTAGAGTGTGCTCTTAGAGTGTGAGTGTGTGTATGAGTGTGTGAGTGCATGGGCCCGGTGTCACAGACTAGGCCTTCCTGTGACCCTGATCTAGTTTAAGCGGATAAGAAAATGAATGAGTTAAATGAATGGTTTCTCTTACTTAGGAAATAATATAACAGTAATGGTATATCTTTCTTAAATAAGAAAATACTTTACAATAAAAAAAATACTTTGTTGTCTCCATTACAGAGACTCCCGCTACATGCGTGTGAAGACAGCGTACACTGGAAGGACTGCAGATGAGCTGACCATCCCTGCCGGTGCCTTAGTGTTTGTGTTCAGTGATGATGACACGGATGGACTCACCACTGTCATATACGACGGCAAGGTGTGATTGAAGTCCTTACCTTGAGGTGTGACTCACATCTATATGACTTTCTCAATCATATAAAGGCTTATTACTGTTTTTCTTGTTTGTTTTTTTGTTGATGCTGCAGAGAGGCCTGCTTCCAAACTCCTTGCTTGAACCAGTGACAAAAAAGTCTAAAGGCAAGAAAAAGAAAGAGGTAAAAGTGTGCTAAATTACTCCTGTGTGTTATAAAAGATTTCATGATAAGATCTTTGGGCAAAACGCAGTCACGTCCACCACGAATAATACCATATGGTTTAGCAGTATTGACATAGATAATGAAGTGTTTAACTTTACTAAAGACAGAGTGGAAAAAAGATGTTAATCACATTTGGTATTGCAGTTTTGTCTCTGTGTCACCGTGGCTGGTTAAGCAGGTCTATAAACAATGGTCAGCATTCAAACTGGCAGATGTAACTGGCCAAAAGCCAGGTCTTACTGCTTCGCTTCTTGCTTAATTTCTGGGAACCAATTCCAAAAGGGCATCAATCATCAGGCGGTTAATGATAGAGCATTAAAAGAATGCCCAAAACATCTGAAGCAAAGTAGTCCCAGAGACTGAGTTTAACCCCAAACCCATGTAACTAATTTAAGTACACTAGATATTTCAATGTAAACACAATGAAAAATATTTAAAGTGCCACAGTGCACTGGTTTTATTACACATGCTCAGTTTAGATCCGCATGCTGAGTTGCTTTGCATTCCCAGAGACGGGTCCCCTTGTCAAGATCTCCCAGGTAAACTCCATGACACCCTCTGAGAACACCAGAAACCTTGGAGGAACCTTTGATAACCAACTGAGTTTCTCTGCTCATACTGCGAAACTAACCCAGTCAAGCAGGTATCTACTATAGAACATCAGGAGAATTCAACCCTTCTTTTCCACGGAAGACACCCAACTGCTTGTCCAGTCTCTTGTTGTATAAAACTACACTGCAATGCTCTTCTGGCTGAATCACTTGACTTCACTTCCATCCAATAATTTCGACAAGCAGGTGAAACCCTGAAACAGACATCCACAAACTAGTTGAAATAGATACCCAAACAAGTCAAAGGGAGAGTGGCTAACATTGATGGGAACTGAAAACACTAGTTGAATCCTTACCTGTTGGATCAGCGCTATTACTCAGGTGAGAAGAGAGGTAACTAAGTATTAATGAAGTACTGTACATTCGTGACTAATGTTTGTCCAGGCACCTTATCGTATGATCTTAATATATGCACTTTCCTTCAGAAGAAGGAAGACTTGGTATTGGATTACATTGAAATCTTGGTATTGGATTACGGTTTAACATGATATTTTCTTGAATTCTGAACTTTAAACAAAGACTGTGCTTCATTCAATGTCAAGGGGGAAAGGTGTAGAATGAATACATACCAGGTTTCCCGCAAGGCAAAGATTTTATCACTGAGCCGATAATGAAAAGCGATAAAGTGACTTTTGTGAATGGTGACGTGAGGAAGCTGACATTTAGAACAGGTTTTCTTCTGGACAGCCATGACTCACACAGCTGTGTCTGTGTCCTTTATAGAACCTTCCCAGTGGGATTCCCCTCCCACCCAGCATGAAGCCACCTACCCGGCCTCAAGTCGCTAGTGCAGATCCTACTTCAGGTAAAGTACAGGGTTTTCCTTAAACCACTTCTTTGCATTATTTGTCTAGTAGAGTCCAAATACTTGCCATGCATGTTCATTTACCCAATATACAGTACTGTGCAAAAGTCTTAGGCCACCATTAGATAAGATATACCATTGTTTTAGCAACAGTATAATTACCATATCTAATTATTTGTCATTCTCTTTATTAAAATAAAAACAGAAAATACAGGAAATTTGTATGCAGTATTAAAAAACTGGAAACAATTTTTAAAAAGCTTCCATAGGCTTGAGCAATTGGAGCATCTGGCCGCTTCATTGGGATGCCAAGTTGACCTTTCTACAGTTCAAAGAAGCTTCATCAGGAATGGTCTTTTTGACAGTGTTGCAGATATGAAACCACTTTTCAGAATAGGAACAGAGTGAAAAGACTAAGATATGCTTCAAAACTCAAAGACTGGAATGAAAAGAGTGTGGAAAGTGGAAAAGAGTATTATGGAGTGACGATTCCAAGTTTGAAGTTTGATGTTATATATGGTCATTATACCATTGCTAAAAGAACAATTCTACAAAGTACTGTATTCCTTCCCTCATTTGCTGTCTTGTTCGCCAAACCTACCATGTTTATGCATTTTAAAGAAATATAAAAACTAACAGTCTCTCATCAGTTGATATCTCCAATTGTCAGCCTCACTCTAGCCATAACATCAGTGGAAAGGAACCACTATAGGAAAAGCACCAAATGTCTTCATTAACTCATTATCAGGGTTAGACTGCAAGACATTCTAGTCTTGATATTGTAATATGGGGCATCCATGGCCTGGCCCTATCCTGAGGGACCCAGGGACTCTGGGAATCCACCCCTGGAAAACCTGGGCGGTAATACGCAGAATCCCATCACCTGAGGCAGTGATCAAACCAAGTTGGCTCAATCAGTAAAGTCTCAGTGCTCCTTGTGGGTGGGGGTTTGGCTGGTGGTGCCCACACATAACAGGCATTTTAGTTTGGTGGACTAATCTTAACTGAGATGAGTAGATTTGTTTGAACACCCATTTATGGCTCCTGAGTTCAGGACCTATTCAACTGATAAAAAGAGGCAGTAACTGACTAATTATTAGAACTCATTCCAAGCTCTCAGACTGCTAACTGTAATAGAAGACCCAGCTAGAGAGTGACAGTTAGTTTTGACTACATGGGGAGAAAAATGTAATTAAAGAAAGGGTTATGTCTCTTACTATTGTACCAGGAGCACTGCTATATCACTACCATGTAATTGTCACTGCTGAGACTGGTCTGCAATCCAAACAGCATGGCAGCAGTGGTCATTTCATGAAGGTTGACTAAACAAATTGTGTAGCAGCAGTTGGACTACAATCAGTAATTCTGTATCTACAAAATGCCTAATGGCCAGGCAGTGTAATACAGCGTAGGTTTACACAATAACCCGGTGATCAAGAGAAAGTACCATATTATTGCAACGTATTTATACTTGCTTGTTATCTACCGTTGTAGAGATGACCCTTTCATATGCAAGCAGCACCCAAGCCAGCCCTGTTCCACAACACAGTGGTGTGACTCAGAACTCTGCTCCCCAGGTAAAACTGAGCATTCACACGCACTTCCTTGAATGAAAGCTATTCATGACATTTAGTTAACAGAACCCAATGGGAATAGAAATGTCAAATACAGAGCGGATACGCCAAGACATGTTCTGCCTGTGACATTTACTTATTTTGCATTGTACTGGAGCTAAAAGGCTAATGAAGCAGTGTGCCTCTAATATCGGGGCACCACAGGAGCAGATCCACTGATCTACTCCACACGACAAGAGGAGACCCAGCTCCCACCTCGATAAGCACTGAAACTTACATACTGTGTATATGCTACTATATACTCCTATATACTCCACCACAATTAAGGACTTTCTCATTTACCATTTTCCACAAGGACAGGTAAGCTAGAAGTCTGTAATTTGATCATGCCTTCCAACTGTCATGAACATTTCCAATATGACATGCTAATTTTATTTCGTGTCAGCATATGAAATGAATTAGAATTGTACTTATACATAAGTTTTGGTATCTGAAAGAATTCTGTCACGACGTCATGACATTTGACATGATTGCGTATCACAATATATATCACTCTATATAAGCATTAAACCAAACATGACAGTGTTGTATCCTAAAAATGTCCTTGCTTTTGTTCTTCCTTGTTCAAAGACAAAACGAGGAGATTCAGTCATCGTTAAGGTGCACTACACTTACACCATCTCTATGAGCGTCCCAATAGAGACACCGTACAGGGAGCTGAAGGAGAGAATTGCTCAGAAATTAGGACAGCCAGCTGAACTCATTCGCCTGAGGTGACTATGCCGACCTGCTTTATCTTTGTTTGGAATCCACTTTTAAGGCCAGTGGATAAATATTTCTGGTATGTCCTGTGTCTCTGTCCCAGACATAAGCAGCATGGCTCCTCAGTCCTGACGCCCGTGGAGGAGGAGGGGGGTCTGAAAGGCCTGACTGAAGTGGCAGAGTCAGGTCGCGCCACTCTGTGGTGTCAGGTACTCAATTAATCAGTCTGCATGGTACAGATAAGTGGCCTGTGAAATCAGTACCTGGAAGTAAAAAAAGCTGATTAACATGAAAGAATACCAAAATATATTTCATTTAAAACTTTAATTTAAATTTACCACAGCTGTAGCATAGCAGAGATTACTCTGGGTTTGAATTTCCACTTGTTTCCACTTGTTTCTCTGTACTGAGTAACAAGAATTGATTCAAACCGATCTGTTCATTCAAAGTGTATAATGGAAGTCTGTGTGTCAAGGCTAGAAAGGCTCAGAAAGAAACTGGTTACAGGGTACAAGGATAACAACAAAGAAGCTAACAAGACAGCAATGAAAAAGAAGGTTGACAGGGATAAACCAACAAGCGAACAGGCTATAAGGGACATAGGTTGCTGAATGTAAATTCTGTCATTTAAATGACAGAGACTGCCTTATTTGACTAAGACTGTAATATAATAATAATTAATAATAATTTTTAGGCTATATATTATTTAATGTTATATTTTACAAAATATATGATGAAATATATTATTATTTATGAATATATATCATGTATATTGAATGATAATGAATGTAAAGTGAATTAAAAACTAATATAATTTATTGTATGATAAAAAAAATCTTAATCTGGTCTTGGTCTCATGTCAGTCTTGGCCACTCCCAGTCTCGGTCTTGACTCGGACTCGACTACTAAAAGTCTTGGACATGACTAGCACACAATGTGCCCTGGTCTCGGTTCTTGACTCGGACTCAACCACAAAAGTCTTGGTCTTGACTCAGGCTCAGCTCTACCGGTCTTGACTAAATCATATAAATAAAACTTTAAAAAACAGGAAAGAAAAGATTCAGAATGTGTAAAGAGGAGGTGAAAGACAACTGTAGACAGTATATTGTACTAAGAAAACGGAACAGACAAAATAAGATAATAGGGGTATAATATAAGAAGTGAGAGGTTCTAAATGAAAGATGGGAAAAAGAAACAGAAAACTGAAAAGAGATAGTATTTCGAAAAGACATGGACTGATAAAGAAACAAAATAAGGCTGTAAGTGACAGGGAGAAGACTAGGAGTAGACAGCAAAAATTAAATGACATGTTTTATATTTAGTTTTCACATATTTGAGAAATATATACCATCACAAATGTTGCCAAAAATAAGTAAACAAACTGGAAACTGTTTTGATGTATCATATTTTACACATATTACAATTATTTACATTAATTATGTTTACAGAGTAATTGGAACATATACAATCTTTCAATATATAATCCAAGTAATTAAGGGTTAAGGTCATTGCTCAAGGGGGCTGCATCGGCAGCTTGGCAGGGCTGGGAGTGGAATCCTAGACCATCTGGTGAAGGAACCACTCTGCCACCAATTACGTGCACGTTTGAATCAACGGTTTAACCATTTAATGTTTCATTTCAGTGGAACACGTATTTAATTTGCTTCCAAATTGTTCTTGGAAGAACAATTCTTGGTAATGGTACCTGGAATGTAAAAATGTAAAACGCCAAAACCCGAATTAATGCGGAAACTGTATAATGTCCTCAAAAATGAACCTCACTGTACTTCCTTGGTAATCTCACCTGGTACAGGCTGAGGATCCTCTGGCCAGCAGGACTATTCTCTACCAGATGGTGGCATTATATGACTACACAGCACAGGGTCCTGAGGATTTGGAATTTAGTGAGGGGGACACCATCGACATCCTCAGTGAAGGTACTCAGGTTCTCTCTTTTTTCTGAATACTCACATTACAGATTTACCATGTTTTCAGTGACACGTCAAATCGCTGGTTCGATTCTCCTGTCATTCTGATCCGCACGGATTCCCAGCACCCTGTATTCATCTGCATGTTCTGTCTTACAGTGAATGAGGAATGGCTGGAGGGACACACCGCTGGAAATATTGGCATTTTCCCCAGATGTTTTACCTACAGGGATATGCCAGAAAACGTCACAGGCAGTGACGCAACAGCACAACCAAATGTAAAGTAGTTAACTGATTGTAAATAGGTTATGGTGTTTGCTATGCAGATTATATATCCTTTATAAAAATCTTATTAAAAATGTAGTATCTGTTTAACACAACTATTACATAACATTTAATATTATGATCGTATAGTGCAGTGGCTAAATATGCTAGCCCGTCACCACAGAGTACTGCCTCAGCAGGCTAGTGAGATATGACGATTGCATCGTACGATATCCAGCGAAGTTTGCTCTTATACTACGATTATATTACGTTGTAAAATGGCCAAACTTGCCGTTTAATAATTGAATTCACTTTTTGTAGATGATAGACGTGAAATTTTGTTTTAATTAATTTTACTATTAGTTTTAACATTATGTAAGTATTAAGCTATATTAGGTAGCTGGTTGGTTACTGTTTCAAAAATGCACTACATCCTCATTAGGCGGGACCCATGCATCACAAACACTGGTAATACTCTCACTTTCCTTGAGAAGCACTGTATATTGTTATTACTTTGCTTCTTCTTCTTCTTCTTCCATCCTTTTCTGTGATTAATACATCTTGAACCACTTAACAGACAAGGTTCAAACACCGTTCCGTAGATGATCGCGCTATGTGGAGTGCTAAGTATTTTTGGAGTCAATCTGATGTATCATTTTTAATAGATTTAAGTTTAGAAATTAAAAATCTCTCATAGAAATGCACTGACGGAATGTTCAAAGTCAACTGACAAAAATTTCAGCACAAATTTTCACAGACTCCAAAAATATTGGGACACAATCCCACATGAGGCCAAAAATATTGGGACACAAACCCACGAGGCCAAAACTACTGGGACAGAAACCCACATGTGGTCAAAGGTATTGGGACACAATCTCACATGAGGCCAAAAGTATTGGAACACAACCCACATGAGGCCAGAAGTATTGGGACACAATCCCACACACGTACTGGGATGCAAACCCTCATTTCAAGCACTATTGTAGTTCCTACAGGAAATGCATTTTTATAAGTTTATTTGAACTATTTAAGACATTGTTATATTTTCGTTTCTTTTGGAGGCCTATTGAGTATGTTTTGTATTTGAGTGTTTCTGATAGGAATAACTGAATAATAACTTTTAAAAGACTTTACTTTTACAAGATTGCATTGATTCTTAACTGGTCGCAGTGGTTTAGTGGTTTGTAAGTCAGTTGCTTTTTTAATATCACATTTGTCCTGGATGATTAAATGGATGATGATTAGGATTTTTTATCAGGATTTTTTAAACGGGAAATCGCGATCAGGAAAAAAGAAATCGCATAAGCCTATGTCTTAGTGGTGTTTCTGGCCTGGCTGGACACTGTATGGACACATCTGATGTAGTGAAGGTCAGACCAGGGCCACTGGAGATGCTGACAAAGATGATGGATGCAGCAAGGGATGCACACTTCTCCGTTTTGTCATAGAAGTCTGTTGCATGTCTCTGAAAAAGTGCTTGGTGGTCAAGGGATGTATAGAGGCACTCGGTGGTGTACAGCCCTCCTGCCTTAGCAGAGGGTTTGACATGTGCTGGCGATTTGTAAGCTTTTAATGAATATATTTTAAGGTGTCATGTATTTTCATGAAATAAATGAGCTTCATATGTGGATTTCGTAAGTCCATGGTAGCAAGACCATTCCGGTTTCATGAAAAAAAAAGTTTGCAATCATTTGCAAATTAAAGTTTATATTGCACTGAAAGTATATGTGTGATGTTATGATGTGAGTTTTTATCTAGCATCGTCATTGCTCAGTTCTTCATTAATAATATTGGACCTTACGCCTACTTGGTGACTGAAGTGGAGAGAAAGCCACAGTAAAGATATTTGCACTCAGATTTAGAGATGCACAGTGACATAATGAGTTTTCTTAGCAGCTTTTTACACTACAGCGCTTAGCTGTGTGCAGGTCACAACTCCCAGGTTGCCAGGTTTTTTGTACTGAACTCTCAGTGTATGAGTTTCTAATTCATGGGCAGGTCACGGAGAGAGCCAGTAATAACATATATATTAGGAATATAATATGCAATACTTATAAGTCTTAAACTCCTGAAAACATAATTACCTTACCTAACTTGGTTAGAGCTCCTTTCCCAATCTTTCACCACCTTCCATTTTCCACTTTATCCCCTGCGTACAATGTATGCTAACGCTCATCAAGCCCTGACCACGATACTATTGGCTGGATATTTTTGGTCGGTGAAGTTTGTGCATCTCATAGCAGCACAACACACACTTCAATGTCATTGCCTGCTGTACAAGGTATATCTGAAAAATAGCACTTTTTTGTACAAGGTTGATACCCAGTTTATAGGAAAGTTTATGTATTATAAAAATGGGCCACTTTCTACCTGAAGGCACACTCTGTTCCTCGACTGGACCCAAAAGGAAGACGAGCATGAAGACTCCATTGAATGAATAACTGAGACCCAGTTTTTAAACACTGACTGAAGACCCACCTTTTCATTGAACGCTTCGGCCAGCAAGGAATGTCATTACATACAGTATGCCCTTTCTCATTGGTAAATGGTACATGCTTCTGTTTATTTTACCTACATCTAATAGGGTACATTTACTTATTTGGCGATTTTGGGATGTACTTAAATGTTCAGGTAGGTTAACAGGTTAGTAGTTAGAAATTGATGAGAAAGTAATAAGAAAGTGAAAACAGAATTAAAAATTTTTTAGCAAATTTATTAAACAGGAAAAACAAATTTATTGTACATATATATTCAGACCCTATGCTATGACACTTGAAATATAGCTCTGTGGGCCTCCCATTTCTCTTAATCATCTTTTAGATGTTTCTACACCTCGATTGGAGTCCACCTGTGGTAAATTCAGTTGACTGGACATGATTTGGGAAGACACACACCTGTCTATACAAAGTCTCAAGGTTAACAATGCGTATCAGAGCTAAAACCAAGCCATGAGGAGGAAAGAACTGCCTTTAGAGCTCACAGACAGGATTGCGTGAAGGCTACAAAACAATCTGCTGCCCTGAAAGTTCCAAAGAGCACAGTGGTCTCCATAATTGTAAATGGAAGAAGTTTGGAACAAGCAGGACCCTTCCTAGAGCTTGCCGCCCCACCAAACTAAGTAATCTGGGGAGAAGGGCCTTGGCAAAAGAGGTGACCATGAACCCAATGGTCACTCTGGCTGAGCTCCAAAGGTCCTGTGTGCAGATGGGAGAAACTTCCAGAAGGTCAACCATCACTGCAGCAGTCCACCAATCTGGACTTTATGGCAGAGCAGCCAGACAGAAGCCTCTCCTCAGTAAAAGACACATGAAGGTGGGCTATCATGTGTCTCTGGTTGAGTCCGGTTTCATCTGTGTGTCAGATGGATGACTCCCCATCAGCAGCGTCCCAGTGTACATGTGGTGTTGGGTTCTATTATCACCTGTCTCAAGTAAGTGTGTTTATTGTTCTGCCTCACCAGGACTTCTATTTCCTAAGATTCAGCTCCTAGGGGGCTGCAGAGCATGGGCTCCCCCGCATGAAACAATACCCCAGCACAAACTTTGCTTTACTTTGTAGCATTGCTTCAATCAATATTTCAGTTCTACATTTTTCATATTCGAGATTAGAGTTAATTTCCGAAAGTGCTCTTAGCTGGACTGAGACGGCGAGTTTGAGTTGTGAAGTGAAATATGAGTAGTTCCCGTAAGCTGCCTGGAGTCTGTGTGAATTAAAAACGAAGCTCATCAGGACCCTTGGCTCTGCACAGAGTAAGTTAATTTAGAACAATATTACTGAATATTAGAAGTTGCAAGTGTCCAGACAATTTGAAGCAGTTTAAAGTTATGTACCATATGCTGGCAGTTTGTTTGCATTCTTCATATCACTTTAGATCCAACAGCAAGTGTGATTTAAGTTTAGAATCAGAATTTCCATATCTTTGTGATAGATATTCTACAAAAATAGTATAAAAGAACTCAGCACTATTTTATTCAGGGTATATTTAAAAACAGTTGTACCTCGGGGCTCATTGTTAATTCGTTCCAGAAGGTTTTTTCAGAACCGAAAACAACGAGTACCGAGCAAATTTTTTCCATATGGAATTAATCTGTTCCAGACCTCCAGAAAATCCACACTGTATAAGGGATTACATGCATTAATGGAGTTATATTGTACAGGTGCTCCCTGATTTACGATGGGGATATGTTCTGACAAATCCATCACAAGTTAAATGTATCATGAACCTTTAATATAGCCTGTACTGTATCATAGCAGAGCCTATTAAACTTTAACACTTACATTAACCTACAGATGGCCAAAATCATTAACACAAAGCTTACTTTAACATAACACTTGTTCTATAATAGTTTATAATATTAATAATATAATAATTTATAATATAAAGTGTTGAAAAATCTCATGTACTTTAGTGAGTAATGCATAGAAAGTGAAAAGTAAAAGCAAAACACTTACTCTATTGATGAATTCAGGGTGCTAGCATAGGTGCTGAGCTAACTGCAGCATGTATTCAGGAGGTTTCAATTCCTGTTTTTGCTTTCGCTGGCTCTTATTACTAACCTTTTTAGGACCCATGGAGACTTATTTGCACTAAGAATACAGTACTGTAGATCTAGAAATAAAGAAAAACACGTTAAAGAAAACCGAGATCTTCACTGAGCAAGGGCTATTGTGAATCTGAATCACTGAATCACTGTGTACTGAATTGTGAATCGTGAATCGTTTCGACTGAAACGAGTCACATGGCTCGACTCATACAAGTTTAAGTTCAACATCTGCTGATGTTTTAGCTCAATGCGTCGAGAACTGATTTAGACGAGTTCCGAGGTAGTCGAGAGCCGAGATACCACTGTATTTGAAAATGGCTCTCAAACCGGTGCTCTACTTCTGAGAGACTCTGGAAAGAAGTGAGATTTCACAGAAATCTCAAGAGTTTCAAAAATGTATGCACAGTCCTGGCATTTTAAAGACCAGTATGGGTCCCTGGTCCTGTACAGAGCTGGTTCTCAGTGCTGACCCACCCTGGTCCCATACTGGCCTGCCTCCACGTTACAATTGAGTCATTCCTGGTGACTGACTACTACCTATTCCATGGTGTATCCACTGAAGGAGTCAGACCCAACATCAGGGCAAGAAGTTCTAGATGAGTAAATCATGAAAACTTTTGCCAAATAACCCATCCAGGCTGGTTCCACCTCAGGTATCAGTAGTATCATATTTAACAGCATGAAGACCCGGCTGAGATTCTCCCCTGTGACATTTGTTTTTTTGGAATGCAGCATAAGGTCCCTTTCATTTTTCACAGTACTGTAATCACTGGGTTGGCACTGCCCGCCGTGATACACTTTCCTCCCCTACTTCCATTAAGCACTCCACCGTTAATCAAACAACAGCCTCTTCCTCGCTCCAGCTCTCTAATTCAGTTTCTTCCTTTTTTCCTTCTGTTATATTTTCGATACTGTATATGACAGCGCAATAAGAAAGAACTAGTTTTAATGCAGTAAGTGTTGTATGAGATGCGTGAATATGCTGGGATGGTGGTACTTTATGATGAGGTAGCATGGGATACTGTTAAAGTATACTGTTAAACTTAAAATAACTTTGTTTCTAGGCAAATTACATCCCCTGGTGCAACATTTTTAATGTCGCAATCTTCATTCTAAGGTACAAGCATACCAGGTTATAAGTGGGGAAATGTCTCTGCACATTTACATTTACAATATTTACACTCTCAGATCACTTTATTAGGTACACCTCCTTGTTTCTCCACTCAGTGTCCATTTGTTCAGTTCCACTTACCATGTAGAAAAAGTTCTACAATTACAGACTGTAGTCCATCTGTTTTTCTACATACTTTGCTTATCCCCTTTAATCTGTTCTCTAATGGTCAGGACCCCACAAGACCAGCACAGATCAGGTACTGCTTGGGTGGGTTTTCATTCTAAGCACTGCACTGACACTGACATGGTGGTGGTATGTTAGTGTGTGTTGTGCTGGTACAAGTGGACCAGACACAGCAGTGCTGCTGGAGTTTTTAAACTCTGTGTTCACTCACTGTGCAGTC
This sequence comes from Ancistrus triradiatus, assembly GCA_025084515.1. NCBI lineage: Eukaryota > Metazoa > Chordata > Actinopteri > Siluriformes > Loricariidae > Ancistrus > Ancistrus triradiatus. Next base: position 464,746 of record JAJAGP010000330.1, read on the forward strand.
TATTAGACACCTACCATATTGCTCCACCTTGCAGATGTAAAGTCAACTGCAAAATGTCTTTGAGACCATCGTAGAGGCATGTCTAGCAGTCAAGGATCTCTCACCAAGAGGTATCTTACCCAAAAGTAACCTATGAGAGCCTTTTTACAGGGCAGCGGGGGAAGCACATTTATCCGCCCCTTGTGGCGAGACCCAGTGTCTAATCAGACCACACCTATAATCATTTATATATCTGCCTGAGACTTAACTGCATGCCGAGTTTTGCAGCAATCTGACATTTTTTTGTCAATGAGTATAAATGTATAGAAAGTCGAGTCCGGTAACTTTTTTAATCCATTTCAGGTCATCTTTTCCTTGCATATTCACCCATTTTCCCTCCAAACTCCTACTGATATTGAGTCTTCTCCTTTTCTGTCTGTATCCAATAAGAAAGCCCTGAGCGCACACAGTATCAAATGGTAAGAAATGGGAAATCTAGGCCTGACTTTGAAGCAGGGAGAGTGGGAATTAATTTTGCCTCAAGAGGTAACGATAAAACTCGGCACAATTTCGAGTTCATACAGGTCTAAGATGGAAAGAAAGCTCATATTTAATGATAGTCCAGTGATGACTGCACTTCTAAGTGCTAGATAAAGTCAAGAAATCAAGCAACGTTTCAACGTCCTTGAGCAAAACAGAAAGTGGAGTAAAGTTGCATATGAAGTTTTTAATTTTATTTTGTGGTTTGTTTGGGTGCAAAGTGTCTGGGCACAGATCTTACTTCTTACCTATTCTGTGGATTCCTGTTCTCTCTTCTGTTCTCTTCAGAGAGATGGTGGTGCTGCTGACACGAAGTGGTACTACAAGTGGAGTCGTGGATTTTGCGCATGCACCGATATCGCTTGCCGGTTGTGCTTTGGTGGATTTTCACATTGTTTCAACTCTGGAACCAAATATCAAGATCGAAGGCTTTTATTTGACATTTAACTTAAATGTTTATGTATTGTAAATAACTACCTGAAAGAAGTGTTCTGTTTTAGTTTGACTGCGTTGTTACACTACTACATAAAAATAGGGTAATAACTGAAGCTATGTAAATGCTGTGTTGCTGCTAAACGTGAAAGTGTTCAGCTTGAATACGAGACATTAACTGAAGGTCAATTCTATGCATCACACACTCTTCGCTCTGATTCTTAAGAGTTTATGTTGTTTATCACATTGTATGATGTACACTCACCGGCAATGGCGCGTAGAAGATGGTACACTGTGGTCAGAAAGTGCTGGACATGGTCAGAAAACATACTCAGTCAGGCTGTGGCTTTTAAGCTATACTCAAATTATATTAAAGGATCCAGAGAGTGCCATGAAAATATATAAAAACCCCATTACACCACCAGCACCTGAACCGTTGATACCAGGCAATATGGATCCATGCTTTACACCAAATTCTGACCCTACCATCTGAATGAAGCAGCAGAAATCGAGACTCATCTGACCAGGCATCTTCTGATGTCTAGTATTGGTGAGCCAATATAAATGGTGGCACCCATTGTAGTCTTCTGCTGCTGTGGCCCATCTGCTTAAAAGTTCGACGAGATGCTCTTCTGCACACCTTGGTTGTAACAAGTGATTCTTTGGGATACTCTTGCCCTAGTCTCACCATTCTACTCTGACCTCTGGCATCAACAAGGCATTTTCTCTCAGAGAACTGGATATTTTCTCTTTTTCGGACCATTCTCTGTAAACCCTACAGATGGCTGTGTTTGAAAATCCCACTAGATCAGCAGTTTCTGAAATACCCAGACCAGCCCATTTAGCACCAACAACCATGCCACCTTCATAGTCACTTAAATCACCTTTCTCCCCCACTCTAATACTCGGTTTGAACTCCAGCATGTCTATGAACGTCAACCATGTTGACTTGCCTAAATGCACTGAGCTTCTGCCATGTGATTGGCTAATTAGATATTTGCATTAACAAGCAGTTGAAAAGTAGTACTTAATGAAGTAGCCAGTGAGTGTATGCTATGGTAGCATAAGGTCACAGTGTCCCATACTGTTAAACTTTTACCACTGATCTTTTGTTATTAATTATATTCAAATCAATATAATAAATATAATATTCCACAAACTGCTTCTAGTTTATATTCTAAAAGGTGAATAATTATGGTTTATTTGATTAAAACCGATGGATTAGCACCCTGTCTAGGTTTGTTCCTGCTTTGCACCCTGTGCCTCCGTCAAGGCACCGGCTTTCCTGTGACCCTGACCAGGTTTAGGCAGATAATAAAATAAATTAATGAATGAATAATTGTCAAACTCTACTTATTGTTAGTATTTCTTAATATCTCTTTATTTCTTATTATCTGTTTATTTCTTAAACATATTTTTAATATTTTAGACAACTAAGATAGTTTAATTTCATAAAAAAGACCATGTGCTTTCAGTTTAAGTATTTCATTTGATTTAGTGAATAATGGCATTACACAATAAACATATTCTAATGTTTTACATATTCTAATGTTATGCGGATCACAATTCTGAGACTCCACAGACTTAATAAATCATTTTACATCTGCATTCTTAAATCTTGCTCTCTGGTTCAGCTCCAGCTTTGAGCCTCCTGTCCCCATTAAGTTGTATAAGCCAACAAACCCTGTGAGGATTCTGAAGCATTTTGCAGTTCATTTAAAATCCTTTATAATCCTCTGCTTTTTTGATAAAATAAAGCTGGTGTTGTACGTTTCATCCATTTATATCTTTTCTGTTTGTTTTGCTTTGCTTTGATGTTAAAAGAATACTGAATAATCAGATGCCATTAAAACTGCAGACCACAAGGGCATTACCATTGCCTCCTAAACTTAAAGACTATTCTGAGAACAAAAAAATGATAAACAATTTAGAGAAATATCAAACATGGCACACATGCCTGGTCAGCTCTGATCTGGGTCCATCCTGAATACATCCTGAGTCATATCTCAACCCCCACCTCATAGAAACTGCATGTGCAGTGTGAAATCTTTATTTCATTTAAAATCTAGTATTATAGCTAACTGTTCCACAGTCTGCCAGTCGTATGACATTCATGAACAATGATGCCATTTACTGGCCTGGTGGATGAGGTAGGTTTCATAGATGAGGAGGACTGAGAGATATGATCTGCACCTAGACAGCCATTCTGATAGAACTGAAGATCAGGGATGCTGACTTACAAAGAAAATGTCAATACAATCCAGTTTATGCAACTAGTAATATAAACTCTCAGCCTCTAATGATCTTGGATTCCTGAAATATGTGTTTTATGTCACGTGGCTGCTGTGGCTTCCTTCACTCCAACTCCAGATGCCACTCTGGAGCGTCGAAGGTGTTCCGTCTCCCCAGATTACTGACAGCTCCGGTGAATTTTCAGTTCAGGAAAGAGCAGCATTTGTGCCAGCTCACCTGATCTTTTTGTAGATGATTTTGGATTGTTTGGATTGTCTCTCGTCTTGTTTGACTGAACCTCATTCAGTGTGTTTCGGCCTTTAATCTCTGAGCTTTGTTCTCCATACATGGAGTGTTGTGACTGTAATTTGAGTTTCAAGCTTGTGCTTTGAGCTTTGTGCTCATTTTTGAAGAGGTTCACATTGGTTATTTTCTTATATAATCCTCTCTGAGGCGAGTTCTGTTATTCTGCCTATTTGACCTGTCAGCTTCTTCTTCTTCTTCCTTACGAGTTTTGTCACTTTGTGGTTACACCCTGTGCACTAAAATCCTCAAAACTGTCTAGAACTAAATAATTTTTGTTCTTATAAACTTATGTTCCATTTTATCCATGCGTGTTCAGCCTTATGTCAAAGTTTGACATGTTTTGTTGATTTTCTAAATAAAAAGAAGCATAAGCTCTTAGAAAATGACATATTTGTTCAAACATATTAAGATGTTCGACAACGGTTTTGAAAATGTAAAGATTTAAACAATAATAAATCTAAATATTTTAATTTCACTTTAAAAGCAATCAAAATTCACTGAAGAACAATCATTCAATTTCATATTCAATACTTAATCCAGTTGAGGGTAGCAGGGAGCCAGGGCCAAAATGGCAACACAGGGTGCAAGGCAGGGAATAAACTTCTAGAGAGGGCACCAATTCATCGCAGGGGTTTCCACTGACATAAAGTTACTGTAGCTAATTTCCTTGCATAACTAATTTGCAACACCTGCAACTAGTACTAACCTTAATCTCAGTAACCTAAATAAAAAAACACACATATAAGGACAATAGAGGCACTCCTTTACACATAACCATCAGGATCATTCAGATCCATTCATTTTCAACTAATGTCCTTCACTCTGTCTGGTTCTGTGAACAGTAATTGCAAACTAATGATGAGTGCAACTCATTGGTCCTAATGGCATCACGTCAAAAGTTCCTAAATTGATGAACCACAAACCCAGAGAAGCCAGGACGACATTAGCAATAAATTGAAAGAGCTGCTCCAGTTACAGCAAAAATAAATACGGGTCTATAAATAGAACAAGGGACAGCGAGTGAGTGTCTGAAGACGGCTGTGTTACGCCTGATCTGCTAATGCTTCTTTATGAGCTTAAGGGGACACACCGAGCATGTGAGCTGTTACACAACACGAAGTCTGTCAAAACATCTTGTAGCTACAGGGCCAGTCTGAATATCTCTTCAAGGTAACTGACAGACTTCAGAATAACTTTTTCACTGTTACTTTTCCTGAACTATTGACTTTAACTTCACTGATTCTACCAAACTGAGGCAAAGAGTTAAAAACATTTTTTAATTTGAAATGCAATCTTCCTTTGTATAATACATACATTTTAACGCTGTTTATCCTGGTTAGGGTCGCAGAGGACTTGTAGGGTGAAGATGAGCATGTACCCTGAACAGGGCACAGCTCTGACATAACCCAATGACAGAGCCTGGCTTTTGGGCTTGTTGCTGATAACAGTCTGGAAGGTCCTTCTCAGCTTTGGTCTGGAGCACACAACGTGAACTTCTTTCAAAACAAATCTGGAATACTAATTCATCTGACCATAATAGCCTGCGTGATGGTCCATCCTAGATGCCGCCCCAAGCCCAGAGAATGCGACGCCAATTCTGGACATGGTTAACATAAGGCTTCTTTTTTGCAGTAACGTTTTAAGTGGCATTTGTGACTGTAAGTCTGTTTTGTCACGCTTGCCAAAGATTTGCAATAGGATTTGAAACTTGTCCATTTGATTATATCAGCTCTTGATGACGGTTTTTGATGCAAGGCAATCTGAGAGATTGAAGATCACCGGAGTTCAGTTTAGGCTTTGCCCTTTAAGCAATGAAATTCCTCCAGATTTATTGAATTGTTTAATGATATTATGCTCTATAGAGTAAGAAATATACAAATCCCTTCCAATCTTCCTTTGAGGATCATTGTTTTTAAACATTTCTAATTTTTTCATGCATTTGTTGGCAAACTGGAGATCCTCTGCCCATCTTTTCTTCTCAAAGATTCAGCCTTTCCTGGATGCTGCTTTTGTACCAAATCATGATTATCATCACTTTCTTACTTCACATGTTTAAAATCACTTCATTATTTTTTACCTCATCACTAGCCCTAATTTGCCCTATTCCTCCTGGCTTGTTTTGGAATGTGTTGCAGAACTGAAATGCAGGAATGAATGTTTATTGACAACTGAAAGTTAGAAAAAACATGAAATTTCTCGGCTTCATACTATGTGAAACATCAAAGTAAATGTAAAGGACACTGCTTTTTTTCTTTTGTTTTTCATACTGTACCAACTTTTTTTTATTTTGATTGGGATCTAATGACTCAATTTTTGCCTGATCTCCTGATCTGAAATGCAGAAGTGTGGCTAAAATAATGTTTAAACTAAATCTCTGACATTAAATGTGGGACTGCATTTTTGAGTTAATATTTTTTTTATTTAAAAATTAAATTCATTGTAAATCAAAATATGTTAACTTAAATGTAAAAGAAGTCAGAAATACCTATAAATACATTGAAAAAACACAAGACATATATCTTTTGTTTTTTTCAATGGGTTATAATGCAATATTGGGTTAAGGGTCTTGTTCAAGGATCCAACAGTGGCAACTTAGCAGATAAGGGATTTGAACCCTGGACCTTCTGGTCTGTAATCCAGTCACTTAACTGCTATGCTACCACAGTCCACTGATATATTACCATTACTGTGGTAATGTGTTCTTTCCTCCCATTCCAAGTGAGAAACCATGCTGGTCTTTTCTGTAGTGAACACTGAATTATAGCAGATCAAATGAGTCAGCATTTTGGCACTGCGCAGTGTAATATTAAAATGCCATCAATATGAGACAAGAAACTAAGGTCAAGAATAACACCACTTCAGACTTAATGTAAATCGCCCAACTTTCCACGAGCTTTCTCATTAATTCCACCTGCTGTGCTGTCCACCTAATAAGAATTTTAGATTTGTAATAATTAATATACAAGACATTATTGTTCAGTCAATTAATCGGCAGTTCTACAACTCTCTGGTGTAACAAAAATGTGAAGTTGTGTGTTGTCTGCGGATTTGTGCATTTACATCCCATGTTTATTAATACTATAACTCTTATGGCAGCATATGTAAAGAACAGGAGCAGCCCAAGGACGGACTTTCAAAGTACACCACAGCAAACAGTTTTCGGATATTATATGTCAAACGCACTGCTTATCCAGTCGTGGACTACACTATACAGCTTAACATTCATTTGACTAAAAGCTTATTCGCTGTTCTATGAGTCATTCCAGACTGGTATACTTTTATGCTAATCTATTTCGCAACATGTCTAAGGCTTTTAAACATTTACTTAGCATTATATAATACAATCCCAGATCAGTTGGGACAATATGGAAAATGCACTTTATTTGTTAATATACATCCTTTCCTGCATTTCAGGCCTGCAAAACATACCAAAAAAGGTGGGACAGAAAACATTTACCACTCTGTAATCTTGCCATTCCTTCTCACACCACTTAAAAGACACTTTGGATACCAAGCGATGAAACATTTCAGGTGTTACTTTGTCCCATTCTTCCTGCAAACATTGTCTTGGGATTCCAAAATTCTCGACGCATCAGGACTGCAGGCAGGCCAGTCCAGTACCTGTTCCCTCTTCTTCCACAGCCATGCCTTTGTAATGTGTGCAGCATGCGGTTTTGCATTGTATTCCTGAAAAATGCAAGGGTGTCCTTGGAAAAGGTGTCATTTCAGTGGTAAATCTTGGGATCAAATCCCAGTTGGAGTTTGCAACATGAACGTGGAGCTTTTACAAAAAATTGGCACCCACAGACTGTTGGACTAAAATTAAGTTTGTGTTCTGATGCATTTAAAGCATTATTACAGTTTTACTTTCATCATTCCTTCACCTTTATGATGAGGGCTGTGGTGAGTCTGGAGCCTATGCCAGATACAGTGAGGAATAGGGTTGGCAGGATTTTACACCTGGTGGCTGTGTTGAGCTTCTGAAAGAAACCCATACCAAACATACCAAACTCCACATAGAAGTAAATCTGGAATACTCTGGAATGGGCGTCGCCTTACAGCTCCAGCAACCCTGGTTCGATCTCAACCTGCAATATGATGGATTGACACTCTGTCTAGGGCTATCTGCCACCCTGTGTCGTCATCTAGGATCTTAATCCTGGTTGCCCTGACCAGGATTAAGCGGATAAGACAATTAAATAAGGAATGCCTTGTGAAAACGCTACTAAATGGTATTTCCCGCGGGGGACATGACCTGTTTTGAGTTTTCTCATGAACTTTCAGTAATTCAGAGTGCCAGGCACTTGACTGACGTCATTCTACAAATTAAACCCTGAGGACTAAAATAACTCGGGCTCAGTCCCAATTTAATCCCGTAAAATCCACAGAGTGCGCATGCGATCTCGTTGAAGCCACTGTCTCAGGCTCTCTGGAGTGCACTTGCGTCACGGAGCAGCGCGTTCAGAGACGTTTCTTTCTCTCTTTTTTCACCCGAACAATGTTGTTGGTTGCTAAGCAACCGACGCATGCACATATCGCGTCACTTCCGGCAGAGAGCTCGCTGGTGCGCGGTTTGCCCCTTCAAGAGAAGAGTCGGGATGCGCGCGCGCTGAGCGACTCTCCGGTGCGGAGCGCAAGGGGTGAAGTTACAGCGCGCAAATTCCTCAGCTTACTTTAAAATGTCCTGTTTATAGACTTATATTAAATAGGAAGATGAGCAATGGAATTTAAACCGTTCTGATGTCATCACTTGGACGGCGCGCGGAACTTAATCGGTCCCGGTATGGTGCTATTTGTTGGGACTGATTTCTTTTTAACCTTCTTTTCAATCATCTGTCGCTTGTTTTAACGCTTATTTATTTGTTTTGGGCTTAAATATAGGCTATCATACATGCACAGATTTGCCATTTTAGCAACTTTTAAAAGGATTGCACATATAATTTATTAATAATATTTTTTTGTTTTACACTGGTGCATTTCTGGAAACTGCAGGCTAATTATCACCACTTAATTGGCCTGGTAAATACTTTTGGAATTTATTTTCCACATTATAAAACATTTTTGTGCGATTTTAATAAGCACTGGCAGCATCTGGTGCATTGTTCTCGTTTTTTTATTAGTGTTATACATGCATACGCAACTTTTCATTCTTTTTAATTGTATTTTAATTTTTAAACACCAATATATTTCTCTAAATTACAGCTTTTTCTAAACACTGGCATTAACTTTATATTACATCAGCAAAATTTGTTGCGTTTTTTAATTTTAACATTTGTAAACTCACCTTGTGGTATCGCGTGTTTTGTTACCTTTTTAAAAACAATGTCTGACCTGATTTACTATCATTTTAAAAGCCGTGATGCACAGCAGTAGCGTTTGAGACCTGTTCTTATAACAAAGACGCGAGCCCGTGGACTCATGCCTGCGCCTTCCTGGTCGGTGCGCTTTTGACGCGCGCACGATGAGCTCGGAGCTGGAGCGCGTGTCGCTGAAGTCGCGTGCGAACTCGGCCGGATCAGGGGGCCGCGCGCTCTCCGTCAACGTACAGCGACTGCATGACGCGCTCCACGTGCTGCTGGCTGACGCGGACCGCGAGCAGTTCGCGCACTGCCTGAGCGTCTATCACAGCAAGCGCAACGTGTACGACCTGGTTCAGACGCTCCGAGTGATCCTGGATAACCCCAGCAAGAGGCAATTGCTGCCCATGCTGCGCCTCGTGCTCCCGCGAGCAGACCAGCTGCTTTTCGACCAGTACACGTCCGAGGGTCTGTACCTGAAAGCTGAGCCGCCCACGACCGCCGTGGACTCTCAGTGTGCACCAAATGTCACGTCAAACTCGCACACGCGACCCCCTTCGGTGCATTTCGCCCCAGCGCCCGTTTTCAGCACCGCGTGTCAGGGGACAGTGGGCCCCGAGCTAATCGAGGAGACCCGGCATGTGACCCTACGGCGCAGCAAAAGCCACGAGGGGCTGGGATTCAGCATCCGTGGAGGGGCTGAGCACGGGGTGGGAATCTACGTGTCCCTGGTGGAGCCCGGATCTTCTGCAGAGAGAGAGGGACTGCGCATAGGAGACCAGATCGTTAGAGTCAACGAGGTGGTGTTCGACCGGGTCACCCATGCAGAAGCAGTCAAGGTCAGCACACACACACACACACACACACACACACACACACACACACACACACACACACACACTCCAATAACAAAAGCAAGGCCAAAACGCATTTATGCTTTAAGTATTGAAACTTGTGCAAAGTGTACATACACTACATGGCCAAAAGTAAGTAGACACCATTTTAAATAACAATCTCTGCTGTTTCAGCCATGCCCAATGCTAACATGTTCATAGTTAAGCAACAGTACACTCAAGGTCATGTGTTACTGTGAATAACATCACGGCTATGATTTGGTCTTAGCCACAAGCCAAAGGTTTACATTTACATTTAAAGCATTTAGCAGACGCCCTTATCCAGAGCGACTTACAATTGGTACAGTCTTACAATCCAAGCAACTGTGGGTTAAGGGCCTTGCTCAATGACCCAACAGTGGCAGCTTGGCAGAGATGGGATTTGAACCCTGGACCTTCTGGTTCAGAGTCCAGTACCTTAATCGCTAGTTCATAGATGAGTGCCATAGATAATCGCAGTCGTGATGTTCTTCGCAGTAACACCCAACTTCCACCCTGTCACAAGCAGACAGGATTGGTTGTGTCTATGGGGAGGGAGCCCAGCCCTGCGATGGACTGGTTTCCCCTCCAGGACATGCATACGACTACACTTATTTGGGGGCCTCCTTTGGGGACTACATTCTGAAAAAATGGAAAATATTGGAATACAAAATTATGAAGATTTGTCAGCTGCAAAATATGGTGCAAATGTCCCATTGTACAAGACCCTAAAGATTCAGTGTTGGATATCGATCTGGCAAAACCAGTGAAGTACAAAAACTCTTGGAACTCTTGAGATGTGTGAAGGCACATCATCATGTTGGATGTAGCCATTCGAAGACGGTACCTTGTGCCCATCTTGGTCAGCACTATTACTTTGATAAGCAGTGACATTCAAACATAGCTTGACTGTTATGGGAACTAATGGACAGGTTGGGCCCATGGAGTCTGGCTGTTTATTGTGACCCTGTTTGTCACACTAGAATCTGAAATATGTCAGACCATGCTGCATTTTTCCAAACTTCTGTTCAGTTTCAGTGAGACTGCACCAACTGTCGCCTCAGATTCCTGTTCTTGTTTTTTAGTGGAACCTAGGAGTGGGCAGTCTGGCAAAAATATCATGAATTTTTTAGGCTGGATCACTAACCACAGTATTATTAGGATAAGTTTTCATGCACAGTACTGTTCAAACGTCTTAGGCCACCATTAGATTGTTTTAGCAATGGTATAATGCCATATATAATCATTTCTCAGTCTTTATATTGGAATATAACCAGACAATACAGGAAATTTGTATGCAGTATGAAAAAAAATCAGAAAAACAACTTCTATGGCCTATAGTGGCAAGTATTTAGTATCTGGCTTCATTGGGATGCCAAGTTGACCCTTCTACAGTACAACAAAGTTTGGGAGGGAGCATCAGGAATGATCTTTTTGGAATGGTAGCAGCCAAGAAACCTTTCAGAAGTGGAACAAGGTGAAAAGACGAAGATATGATAAAGCTCACAAAGATTGGGAAACAGAATTATGGAGTGAAATCTTTGTCTCCAATCATTGACAGTATGTTATATATGGTCATTATACCACTGCTAAAACAACAGATCTAATGGTGGCCAAAGACTTTTTCACAGTGCTGTATGCCTATAAGACCAAGTCGCAGCAGTAACACAACAACCAAAATAATTTCTGTATTAATATAATCCACAAAATAACAGAAATTAAAGAGAACACTTAAAAAGAGTTAAAAAGTAAATATCACCACCATGTTGTAGTTTTTCATGAATAATATCATTATAATAATATAAAAGCATCAAATATGGTTGTATAGTGGGGCTAGACCATAAATCACTAGTAAGTGGTGGAAAAATGGACGTTGTTCAATTTGAATACAATCTCTATAGGTGTTGCTTAAACCCCTTATCATTTTAGGCAAAATTTCATGACATCAGCAGTGTCCGTCCAACGCTTTCTTGTTCTCATGTAGGTTGCTTTTTCAAAAGTCCTTCTTATGGCTGTTTGATTTTGCGACAGCTGTTGTGTCTATTATGTAAAATCCAAACGGCTGGCACTCGGATGTAGCCTGAACAACTTGGAGCTGAACTCGCTCAAGACTGGGGATGACAGTGGATGACACCTCAGCACTGATTCCCCATACAAAATCCAGGAGTCTCATGGGAACTGATCATTTCTGAAGACCTGAATTGAACAGCAGAGGATGTACTTTCTGTGGAAACTGAGGGAGTATGGTCTGTCATAAGAGCTGCTGATCCTATTCTACACCACAGTCATCGAACTCGTCCTGTGCAAATCCATCACGGTCTTGTACGGAGCAGCCACAGAGTACAACAGAAATAGACTACAGCGACAGTAACAACAGCAGAAAGAATAATTGGTACTCTCCTGCCCACCCTCTAGAACTCTTCAAACAGCTAGAGAAATCATTACTGATTCCTCATAGCCTGGACACAACTTTCTCAACTCCCCTGTGGATGGTGCTACAGAAACCAGTATACCATAATAACCAAACACAGGACTAATATTTTGCCTCAGCCCATCAGCCTCGTCATAACATCATAATGTTTCCTGAAATAGTTCTTTTGATTACATGACAATTTATTTCCATACATGATGTAGATTATTGTCCTTTACTCCATCATACACTTGTTGGAGTTTCATTTATTGAAACATCTTCTGAGGGCAATATTACACACGACTGGTTCTCTGAGGTGACAAATCAGAACAAGGAGGGGGTGTGGTTATAACTTTGAAAGCTGTGAAAAGTGATCATTGCTTCAGAAGCAAGCAGTTACACGTGAGCTTGCTGTTAAAGCTGCATTTGTCTCTTTATTTAGCAGCTTACTCTTCCATTTGAGGGATGGCTGCAATCAAAGTTATTATAATCACATGCCCTCCATTTTCTGATTGGTTGCCTCACAGAACCAATTGCGTGTAATACAGGTAGTCCCCGTTTTACAATGTTCTGGTATACAATTATTTGGCTTTATGATGGGAATCAGATTTAGCAGATATTCTGAATTTTGAATTTTGATTTTTCCTTGGGTGACTGTTACGGAGTATGATACTCTCTAGCACTCTCCTCCCGTGCTAAATGAGGAAATCAGGAGTGCATGACGTGGCAGGAGTGATGAGCGCTGGGAAATGGAATGAAGAAAAACCATGGTCGTGACAATAACTTTTTTTTTACTTTTATAATAAATTCCTCTAGATAAATTACACTTTATTATAAAATATGCTTTGTGTTAATGATTTTACCCAACTGTAGGTTAATGCAAATGTTACGATGGATTTTCCATACTTATTCCCATAAAAGGGGGCTACCTGTACAGTCCTCCAAAGATATTTAAATACTTAAAACTCCAACCTGAATTCACACACTCGCACTTTATGTATACGATTGTCACCGAAAATCTGTACATTGATGCTATATTGTGTATATTGTACAGTTCTGCTTTGACTGTACAGTGGGGCAAAAACGTATTTAGTCAGCCACTGATTATGCAAGTTCTCCTACTTAGAAAGATGAGAGAGGTCTGTAATTTTCATCATAGGTACACTTCAAACTACAAAATGAGAAAATGAGAAAAAAAATTCCAGGAAATCACACTGTAGGACTTTTAAAGAATTGAATTATAAATCATGGTGGAAAATAAGTATTTGGTCACCCACAAACAAGCAAGATGTCTGGCTCTCACAGATCTGTAACTTCTTCTTGAAGAAGCTCTTCTGTCCTCCACTCGTTACCTGTATTAATGGCACCTGTTTGACCTCGTTATCTGTATAAACGACACCTGTCCACAGCCTCAAACAGTCAGACTCCAAACTCAACCATGGCCAAGACCAAAGAAAAACACCAGGAAGAAAATTGTAGACCTGCACCAGGCTGGGAAGAGTGAATCTACAATAGGCAAGCAGGTTGGTGTGAATAAATCAACTGTAGGAGCAATTGTAAGAAAATGGAAGACATACAAGACCATTGATAATCTCCCTCAATCT
>JAJAGP010000331.1:0-2500 GCA_025084515.1 Ancistrus triradiatus
CTCCCGCTGGCCTCCTGCAGCATCTCCTGAAGGACCCGTGGGTCGTCCCCGACGTCCTTCCCGTTCACCTCCTTTATGATGTCCCCCACGTGAAGGAGCCCCTGCTGATCGATCATGCCTCCGTGCAGGATCCGGGCGATCACCAGCTCTCCGTTCTCAATTCGGAACGTCACGCCCTGAGGAGGGAGGGGTTCGGACAATCAGAAAAAGCCCAGAAGTAAAATAAACAAACACCTTTTTTTTTTGTGAAAGTCGTACCAGATGTTCTCCGGCCACTTTGCGGATTCCCACCATGCGCACGGCGTCGGCGGGTACGGGGGGCAGGTTCGGCTCCATGAAGGCCTGCGGGCTCGGGGGAGGGGATTCTGGCGTCTGATTGGCCACCGAGTCATGGGTCTCCAAGAGGGACTGTTAAAATCACGTCACATCACACTGAGCTTTTCCACATCGCTCTGAACTCGTCATGACATGTTTTTCATTAGAGGCTTCGTGTCCTGTGCTAATGGAACTGAACAGTGTGTGTGTGTGTGTGTGTGTGTGTGTGTGTGTGTGTGTGTGTGTGTGTGCACCTGGAAGTGAGGCTGGTTGAGGATGTGTGAGAGCTCGGCGGCTGTGTTGCTGCGGTGCGTGATGGGACTCAGGTCTCTCAGGATGTCCTGCAGCAGCTCCACGTTGTTGTCCCTCACCGCCTCCAGACGTGGTTCCTCCGGACTCTCAGCGTTCTGTAGGAAACACACACACACACACAGAGGCACACACACACACACACACGCTATCTATAGCAGATCTTGATTTAGTGATGCACGATATATCGGCGGTTGATATATTATTTGCCGATGTACGGTTGTTTTTCAGTTATCAGCATCGGCCTGATCAATATTAGAATTTTAACTAAAAACCAAAGTTTTGGTCAGCATGAACGGACTGAACGCTGAGCGGCGTTTGGCTGCCCTCCTTAAGAGCACTTTCTCTGTGGATTAGTTTCTATTTTCAATAGAATGTGTAAAGTGACCTTGGGTTTGTGAAAGGCGCTATAGAAATGTGACTTCTTCTTCTTCTTCTTATTGTTATTATTATTATTATTATTATTATAAAATACACAAAAAAAACATCTTCAACTGATGAAGACGTCCTTTTGCTGCTCACAGAATTCTGAATCGAATCGTGGGCAGAGTGTATCGTTACACCCCTAGTCACACTGTACCTCATAGGTGTGACACAACAAATCATGATTGAGGGACCATTTTGGACACTGTCTATAAGTACGGGTTCTTAACAGGGTCAAGGAGGGGACATTCGACTATAAAATTATTATTAACTTGGATCAATTAATTGTTAACTAAGACCTTAAATTTGACTTAAGTCTCAATCCACTAGGTTTTCCTTTCTCGCTTCTTTTTTACATTTTTCTTTAATTTAATATGTTTTTCTTTACAAAACGTGAAGTGACTGTGTATCTTCTTTGGTCTTCGAGCAGTTCCGCTGATTATATCATTTTTGCCTGCAAATAAGTGTGTGTTTATCAGAAACTCACCACTGGACTTTCCATGATGCCCTTGAGGAAGATGAGGTCGAGGTCATTGGCCGTGGTGGAGCTGGTGCTGTCGCTCAGGGTATCCACCTGCGACAGAGCTACACAGAGAGAGAGAGAGAGAGAGAAAATAAAGTTATTTGTACTGGAATAACTAAAGGAGAGAGCTGTAATATATTATCATTATCAGTCAGTGTTGGATTTACCAGGTTCGGGGCGAGCAGCAGCCACAGGCATGGTGACTAAAGGAGAAACGAGAGGAGAGAAATCAGGCAATAAGGCAGGCTAACGTCCCAAATAACCCACGGCCCAGATTAATCAAAACCAACAGCATTAAACCTGGTGGATCTTTTTTCTATACAGGATTCATTTTTCTCCCAGTGATTCCAGGACTTTTGGTCTGGTTGTAGATGTTGGGGATGTCTGTGTCAGTAATATCACTAAAATGTCATTAGAATGTCTGAATTAAATCCTGAGAGTGTTATTAGAGAGCGACGGTTTGGTGTAAGGTGGATCAGAATCTCTGTCTTAAGTCATTTTCTCATCTTGATTTGACATTCCGATAAAATTAGCTATGTTTAATATTATTGTAAGTCTTAAGTCTTTCTTTCTTTCTTTTCTCTTTAGTATTTCTTTCTGTCTTTCTTTCTCTCTTGGCTTTCCTTTCTCTTTAGCATTCATTGCTTGTTTTTGTCTTGCTTTCTCTCTCTTTTCTTTTTACTTTCCTCCTTTCTTTTCAGAAAAGTCAGAGAACAAGCCAGGCTTTTTCTCGTCTCGATTTGACGTTCTGGTTAAGATGAAACAGACCATGTTTAATATTGTTATACGTTTTAAGACTTTCTTTCTTTCTTTTCTCTTTAGTATTTCTTTCTCTCTTTTTTATTTACTGATTAATTATTTTTAGGTGTGGTTTCTTGTAAATAGTGACCATGTAAGATCTCCAGCCTTTAGTCTGGGACTACAGTCTCC
>JAJAGP010000331.1:7500-40000 GCA_025084515.1 Ancistrus triradiatus
GAGCACATCCACTGTGAGAACAGACTGTTCACTGATGTAATACCTAGTGCTGCTCTAACGAGGTAATTATAATAATGATAATTATGCATTAGTCTGTAAGCACTCATGTTTGCTCACTCTTTACATTCCTCCTTGTATGCAAAAAAGAAGAATTTAACAAAATTCAGGGATCAAACTTTTAATGACAGATACTTTATGTACAAATGTTAAATGACGTTAGTTTACAATAAGCACACGGTTATGTCATAATAATAATAATAATAATAATAATAATAATAATAATAAATCCTGTACAGTTGGATGAGATGCTCTGTGTTCATGTAAAGGACTGACGGTTGAAACGTCTCAGGGTTTCAGTGAGAGGATCAGGAGACCAGCAGGGGGCGACACCGGCCATCACCACACGTATGAGTCCTCATATCTGCAACAAACATTAACTAATCAGTTCATTCATTCACTCATTAATGCATTCACTGACTGTGGTAGCCTAGCGGGTAAGGTACTAGACTATGGACCAAAAGATCCTGGGTTCAAATCCCACCTCTGCCAAGCTGCCACTGTTGGGTCCTTGAGCAAGACCCTTAACCCACAATTGCTTGGATTGTAAGACTGTACCAGTTGTAAGTCGCTCTAGATAAGGGCGTCTGCTAAATGCTGTAAATGTAATGTAAATGATCTAGTCATTATCAGCCCAGTAATTCATGAACCCATTCAGTCATCCATTGACCTTGGCAGATTAATTAATCCATTCATAAGTCCCCCTCCCATCAATTGATTCATTCATCCATTCATTAATATATGCATTATTTATCCACCCCCTCATTTAATTCTTTATTCACGCATTCATCTACAATCGTTGTTTCATTTGTTCTTCTTCAACCACCTATTTCTCCATTTAATTTAATTAATTCATCCATCCACCCATTCACTCATTCATAAATCCCTCCTTCCGTCTACTGATTGATTCATTCACTTATTAGTTCATCCATTAATTTTGAACCATCTGTCTGTTATCCACCCATCCCTCTATCACGGTCCATCCAATAGTTCTTCCATTAGTTTATCTGTTCATTCAGTCATCCATTCACTCAGTCATTCATCCATTAATTGCATTCATTCGTCCATCCGTTTAATCATGAATACACACACCCTTTCACCTATCTATTTAATCGTCCACTCAACAACCCATCCTTCTATCCATTTTTCCATCTATTTCTTTTAATCCATCCATTCAACTTTTTCCCAGTGGTACACACGGGGGTTCCCTCTGGGTGGATCAGCGCTGTTTTGAAGCTTTGAAGTCTGATTAAATGGGGGCGTTAAATGTCACGGCCTCTGAGCCCTTCGGCTTATATCCGGATTCAAACCTCCACCTTCCTAACACAGCCTGTCCCATCTGCCCGGTCATAAGAAGTCACAAAGACAGAAACCACCGGCGTTCTCCTGCAGCCTGGAGCTTCCAAAATCCACCATAAAGCCTAACGTAGGCTTCCAATCAAATGGCACCCTGTGATGCTCCTCCACTATGCTTCACAGTTGGGGTTTGGTTCTCTGGAGCTTTGCAGAACACGTAGATGAAGTGAAGACATGCAGCGGTTTTAAGCTTCTATCCACCTGCTGTATGTTGTGCTCTTGGTGTGCCTGTTGCAGGACAACCACTTCTTCTACTTCTCAAAGTCATTGAGTCCTTTTTAAAACAGGGCACCTCTACAACCCACACCTCATTCACTTGAACATCTGGGACTGGATTCACGAAAGCATCGTAAGAAAAAATGTTAAGAATGCAATTCTTAAGCAATTCTAAGAGCGAGTGGTATTCTTGAAAATGTTACGTTCTTAAATTATTCCTTAACCTTAAGATCCTCACACTCATCTTTGGCTGTAAGAATCGACAAGGTGAGCATTGAATTTTAAGGAAGGTTTTTGCTCCTCGTTTTGCGCTTCGTTGCCGCAAGTTCTTAAGTTTTTTCTACAGAAAGCTTTCATAAATCCAGTCCCTGATTTTTGCAGATAGCTGAACTCAAATGAAAAGATCTGAACAATTAAATCAGACATATTTCCTTTTTCACCTTTCCAGATGATCCATTCATGTTTCTTGTTTTCGTAATTTAAGCAGCGGTGTCCTAAGACTTTTTTTGCGTAAGACTTTCTCACCTCGATCTCTGGTTGTGCTCGTTGCTTTCTCCGAACAGCAGTTCTGCCAGACCACCATCAGACGCCGACCTCTTTCCATACCTGAAGTTACGAAAGGAGGGAGATCAACACAAATCCAACATCATTCAGAAAATAATGCACAATATTGTACTCAAGATTAAACCTTAAACCACACGACTTTTATTTAAGTTCCACTTTAAAAAGCATTTCTAATTCATTCCTCAGTATTTTGCCCCTCAAATTATTTATGTCATATCTTGATGATTTCTTTACCTATTTTTTCTATTTAATTTAGTTTCTTGAATATCGATTTACTACAGGCGTAAGCAGGAACTACATTACAGACACTTTTCGGTGTTGCAGTTTCCTCTGCCATGAAAATGTATGACACGGAAAAGTTTAATAGTCTGTGTTTATAAGGTGATCCTGCATTACCTCTTCTGGAAATCCGTGCTCCTATAAGTGGACTCATTCCCTCTTGGTTGTGTGCAGCCAGTGAGCTTTGTTTATTTAGGTTTTGTTTATTTATTGTCGTGTTTTCTGCGCTCTCTCTGATGGATCTAGGCATCGTTTGCACGCAGATCCCTCCTGAAAACAGCCTTTACATTTCCCTGTGCCTATGGCAGTGCCTCTGGATCATCAGGCTCTAACTCTTCTCTTATCTTCACTAATGAAGCTCATTCTAATAACGTTAAGGCTCCAACAGGACGCCTCCTCTCTGAAATCCTCTCTGATTTTCCGTGTCTTTGTGGAAAAACCTCAGGACGTTTGACAGGGACAGACGGAAAAGAGAAAGAAAAGAGTCGTAATTGGTCTGAGGTCGAGCAGAAGGTCTGTGTCCCCGTCCGGGAGGAACATCAGTGAGACGGCGTCGAATAATTAGGTGAAGCAGATCTGATGGGTTTCTCCCTCAGACCTCCCGTCCATTAAGAAACCAAATTATAACGATGAACTTTAATCCTGATACCTAAGAGAAACATCAGAGACCTCGTGCGAAAAAAAACGGATCTGTCAGGGCCTTCTGATACGGAGCGACCGAGGGAAACCCGGTAACCAGGTAACATTTTTATTCTGTTTTATCCAGGATACAGTGAATAACCTCGTGATTTGATGTTTACCTCCCATATGTGCAGGTTACGTTCCATTTCCTCATATATTTAGGCCACAGACTCGCTCTACGTTCAGTAACTTGTGTTTTTATTTCATATACAGTACGGTGCAAAAGAATTAGGCCACCATTAGGTGTGTTGTTTTATTAAGGGTATAATGATCACATATAACTCATTCTCGGTTAATTCTCACTCTAAACTCTTTGGGAGGAATCATCTCATATTTTATTCCAGGTTTCTTTCAGCACTTCCCAGAGTCCATCCTTAGATTTAGGCTCTCTTTTATGTCTTTCTCTGTCCAAATGATCCCATGCTGCCTCTATAATATTCAGGTCTGGACTCTGTGGATTTCTTTCAGTTTTTTAATACGACGTACAAATGTCCTGTATTTTCTGTTTGTATTCTAGTAAAGAGACTGAGAAATAATTGTACTTGGTTATTATGCCATTTCTAAAACAACATCTAATGGTGGCCTAAGACTTTTGCACAGTACACAATTAATAGTTTTAAGCTCACGTATCAAGCTAATGTTTTAATAACTCTATGTTTACACCATATATTTAGACCATATATTTATTCAGTGCAATAACGGTGTATCACATATGTTCTATCCTAAATAGACCCCCAAAGGTGCATTATACTTATTTTAAGGGCACTTACATCTACAGTATTTCAGTCAGCATCGTCAAAAACACAGCTGTTTTAGCTTATTTTTGAACACTGAGCTTTAGATACGGTGACTTTGCCCTGACTTTGGTGTTTAAACTGATTACCTTTAATCAATGTCATTATAGTTTTGAGTCGCACAGCAGTTCAATAAGCAAGGCGTGGCGCCGCTTCGGGTATGTGCAGGCCGATGGGGGTGTTTACAGACCTCTGACTGTGCCCGGGTTAGACCAGGGTGACTCTGATTTGTGCCTAGACAAGCTAATATTTGAGCTTTACTGTGTCTTCCGGGGAAAAAAACAAAAGTGGAAATGAATTCTTGTCTGTTTTCAGAGCCAGTGTTTCGAGCTTTTACTTAGTTTTGCTTTTGAGTTCATTTCTACTTAGATGATTTTAGTTAGAGATAATAAACCTGCACCCAACACAAACGTACTCAGAATTACGCAGTAATCCTATGTAGAGAATAAAAACCTGTATTCAAATACTAAAATAAGGTAACTATAATAGTTTAGAATGGTAAATACATAAAAAGTAAATAGTAAATATAATAGTATATAGTTAAAATCGTGGTAAAAGTCAGTGATTGTGTTTATTATTAAATTAGGAAGCAAAATTTAGTTACAAATTCTCTCCTGATATTAAAATCACCAACAGATCTTGTATAAGATTTTACTATTTACTTTATTTGAATGCTTTTACAGTCTGTTTTTAACTCCTAACTTTAACCTGAATCGATGTGAAGACTGAGAAGGCGGCATTCATTTCAGTTGCAAATGTCAAGTGTCTATTAAAAACCACAAAAGTGTAAATAAAGCCCAGGAGTTTTGATTTCAGCACACACGGTTCATCTGCATTCGTTTTCTAGGCTCGGTTTGGAATCATATCCTTTAGCCGTTTGGGAGTGATCTCTAATGATATTTCCACATGATGGAGTGACTGTGGTGAAACATCATGACTTATGGATGAGGGCTGAAGGTCACCAGAGAATCCCAGACAGTTTCAAATGCTGTTTTATTAGATTGTGATGTTTTGGATAAATCTCACACCCCTCAGCCAAAAACATTAAATCCACCTGATCTGTGTCCACACTTAGGTCAGAGTTATCTGTCCAAATAGCGTCCGCATGGAGGCTCAGACGCAGGGCTTTACTCCTGAACACCCAACACGCCCACTATGAGAACAGACTGTTCACTGAACGTCTAGTATGTCCTAGAACGTAATGTACGCTGCTGGAAACAGATACTTAGCGTCAGCCGATCTGTGAGTGCTGAGAAAGTGTTTTTGCATCGGTGTATGCTTCTGTGTTAAGGGCTCACGCTTTCCCCCGTACCCATTTCCTCTGGGTCCTCTGGTGTTCTCCTCCCATATCCCAAAAACTTACTGTTAGACGTACTGGAGTAATCGTTTATATGAATTACTATTACAGGTACAACAAAATGTTTTGATAATAAATTATTGTTTATTTGTATGGTTTCTTTAATGACATAAACAGTATTTTACTAAAAAAACAACAACAACAACAACAATAATAATAATAATAATAATAATAATAATAATAATAATAAACAAAAAGAGTATTAAAGGTAATAATAATTATTATCATTAATAGTAGTAGTAGTAATAATACTAATTAATAATAATAATAATATTAATAATAATAATAATAAAAGTAATAATAAAAGTAATAAAACAACAACAACAACAATAATAAAAAAAATAATAATATTGATAAAATTATAATGAATTATTATGATTATTATGATTATTATTATTATCATTATTATTATTTTATATTAGGATTATTCTGGACTCACCTTTGCCAGGTGATGAGGTTGATGAAGATGATGATGATGATGTTATTATTATTATTATTATTATTATTATTATTATTATTTATCATTGTTATTACTCTGGACTCACCTTTGCCGGGTGATGAGGTTGATGTAATGTCTGAGAGCTGTGTAATATTTGGCGAGCTCTTCGGGGGCCGCGTCCTCACCCGGGTTCTCCGGTTTGGGTGGGTACGCGTCCACCACCGTGCCCAGATACAGGAGGGCACACCAGAGCAGAGTGAAGAAGACAGACCACGACTTCAGCATCACTCTCATCTGAGGATTAGAAAGAAAATAAGCACATGTAAGATCTCACACTCCTCTGAGAGGGAAAACTATAAGATAATATTGCTTTACAGAAAATACATTCAGTGGGGCCAAAAGTTTGAGGGCACTAGTGAAAATGCTTCTGTTTTGCATTTTTATGGTAATTATTCCAATGTTTTCCATTAAATTTCATCTAATCAGCAAAAAAAACCCAACAACATATCAGAATTGATTAGTATTTGGTGTGTTCCGCTGTTGCTGTAAAATCAGATCCTTCTTGAGTCTTGGTCCTTCCAAGGTTTCTTCCTGATAACTTTTAGGTAGTTTTTCCTTGCCACTGTTGCCGTAGGTTTGCTCAGTTAAGGCTGTGGATCTAGATATTTGCAAATTTGCTTTGAAACACTGCTCTTTTATGAAAAGCGCTATAGAAATCTGACTTGGCATGAAACATACAGCAGTGTGACCAGATCACGTTTATACAGATTTAGCACAGCAGTTGTACTGAGGTATTAGAGAAGGTATATTACTGAATAATTGAGGTCACCAGACTGCTTTGATTTTTAAGACTGAATATTTTTAGGAACTCTTCTATGAAGATTTTCAGGTTACAGCTCAGAATATTTCATGGTTCTATTATAGAAATAAAGACTTGTGAGTTCCACTGCGTAAATAGAAAACCTCTAAAGACTAAGAGTAAAGCATTTTTCCCATCCATAAAAGTACACACATTATTTGAACATTCATTTGAGCATAACTGAAGGAAGTAAGATGATAAACCTTTTGGTTAGATCCTTTGAAATCTATTCTAATAGTCAATCAATGGAAAAGAAACCAAGAAACAATTAGAAGGATTAAAAGAAGACTAAAGTACAATAACAGGAATCGTTTGCCGTCGTTCAGTTTCTGTAAACCTGTATTCAAGTGCTGAAGCTGTAATTATTATTGATTTTTGATTACTGATTTGTGAATCCATAAAAATATGAAGCTCTGTAGGTGTAGCTGTTTTTGTGGTGTATTGGTTTTAGAGAATCCTCTTAAATGAATATAGAATTTCAACTTTGGAGATTTTGAAGGAGATTAATCACTCTAAACATTTTCTCTTTCAGGAACCTCTGATGCTTCTCCTAAACCAACGTACTAAAAAACAATTCAGGCTGACAAAACAACCTTTTGTCGTTTCTTGACAACAAAACAATAAACCAAAAAACAAAACGTCGCCAAACCAACACAAAATACAAAAACCTGACACCGACCGAACCAAATATCTTTTATCTGACGTTAAGATTCTCCTTAAGTTTCGGTGCTGAAACTGTAGCTCGGATCGTTACTGATGTGTGAACCAATGAAAGTGAGGAGTGTATCAGACTTACAGTGTGTGTTGCGCTGCAGCAGCTCGCAGTAGAAGTGTGTGAGTCTGGGTGAAGATCGAGTTGTGGATGCGTGGATGATCCGCTGCGCTTATATGCTCTGCTGCTGCGCGTCAACGGGCACAGAGAGAGAGAGAGAGAGAGAGAGAGAGAGAGAGAGAGAGAGAGAGAGAGAGACTTTCACACATAGACACACACATACAATAGCACATTATAACACACTATGACTCCAGCCTAGACCTCACACACACAGAGCAGAGAGACAACAGGTTTCCATTCTTTCAAACGAACTCGCTTTTCAATTTGCTGGTTATAAGTTTTGGAACAGACTTTTCCCTCTGTCTCACAGATAGCTGTCTCAATCTTTGGAAGGCTTATAAACCTCATTAATCTAAACTGATCCCAGTGTGTGGTTGCTTTGGACCCTCGTTTGGAGAGCAGAGAAAACCTTGATGAGTCATAATGTTGGACTAAAAACTTGACTAATATTTTAAATAAACGCAGATTTACTTCAAACACACTTATAATTACATGCAGGGTTTTAGTAGAATATTTTTGTCTCCTTTGTTTACCTGGATTCTCTTTATCTACTTTTAGGACTTGTGTGAAAATCTGATGATGTTTTAGGTCATATGTAAGCAGAAATATAAAAAATTCTAAAGGGTTCACAAACTTTCAAGCACCACTGTATATGTATATTCACTTTCCAAATCAGGGTTGCATGTTCATGCTTAGAAGTTTTGTTGCTTAAAATATGAAGAGGCTGCTCAATCTCTGCAGGGAACAAGCATAAATATGACACATTTCTCTAAAAGTCGTGAGACCTGCAAAAAACATTAGAAAAAAGATTTTCTAACTCAATTCAAGCTCGTTTCATTCCAGAGGTTGTATGAAATTCTTTATAATAAGTAAAACACTCACAAATCAGATTTTAATAACGTAGTTTTACAGAACGTAGTTTTATTGACCTGCAATGCTTCAGAGCGCCGCCAGAGGGTGCCGCACACAACGTGTCTCTATAGTAACCGATCCAGGCTGTGTTTCCAAGGAACGGTGTTTAGGTACAATGCTAATACTTAGCCAGTTTAAACGACCTTATTCCAAATGTATTCTTTTTTGTCATATTATATAACCCACATTAAATGTGATCCACAACACTGATCATGAATATGCCGCTGTAGGCTGCGAGCTAATTAGCAGCCTTTATAAGATCCCGTATTATGAAGTGGTGCACGCACGTGAATGCTGCTAAGTAAGAAAAACAGCTAATTTGCGGCTATTATTTTATAAGACAACGCAGTTGTATCGTAAACAGCTTCATTTCTGTACATAGTTATTGTAAAAATGAATGTAAATAAATTATACACACATTCATTTAAAAACTATAAGAACTAATAAGTGGCCACCATTTTAGCATCATCTGAAGTGCATTGCTTACGTTTTATGTTTACATACGACATTTCCAAGATATAATAACTGTTTTTACTGTTTATTCTCTGAAGGCATGAAATTCAGATGCTTACCTGTTTATTGTGTGACCTTTCTGTGTTTAATGGCCAATGAAATCTTTTGACAGCACTTAAAATAATGTGACACCTCATTGACTCATTTTTATGATAGTGAATGCAAGAAACCTTTTTGTTGATACCACTGTCCAAAATAAACCACAATATTTATTTGAGTCAACAGCTGTCTTAAAGGTTTAACAACCAACATGGGAAGTGGGTGGGTATGAGCCCAGGGTATGAGCTCATTACACATTATAAGTGATGCAGCAAGTGGATTTCATTCGACTGTTTGGAGACGCATTGACTGTTAAGTGTGAATCCGGATACAATACTTGTGGAAACACTGAGTGGCTGTATGATTTCTCGTACGCTCGTGAATCAGCAGAACACGATGACTGATGTTTATCTAGAAGAGATTTGCGGTGGTGTTTGTGAATTTGCATGTATGACGATATCACTCGTTGTTCAAGGTTGTGAATCAGATGCATTCTGGACTCCTCGAAGGAAGTTTACGACCACTCTCTCACAGCTGTCATGAAACACACATCCAGCCCACACAGACTGGCCTCGTCTTTCTCATTCTCTCTTTCTCTCTCTTACAAACTTCACAAAGACTTTTAGAAATGTATGAGATCATTCTCGCTCCTAACGTCACTGTATTTCTGTTTTGGCTCATGGATATGGGTTATCATGTTTATGATGCTCATTTAGCTTTTACTTTATGCTGAGGAGCTTTAAGTAAGAAAGCGCTGAAGAATAGGATGGTGGGTGCTAACCCATTTTGACAGTGAATGAAAGGAATTGCTGTTTATATTCAGGTGACTTTATGTGGTGATTCTTATTAAGTTTGAGAGAAGAAGGGAAACAATCATCACCATCATTTGCTTCCAGAAGTTACATTGCCTTAGTCTGACTAAGATGATAATATAATAATAATTAATCATAATTTTAAGATATATATTATTTAATGTTATATTTTACAAAACCATGATGAAATATAATATTGTTTATTAATATATGTCATGTATAATGAATGATAAAGAATGCAAAGTGAATTAGAAACCAATTAAATTTTTTTCCATGTTCTTCTTTTTATTCTTGTATGATGAAAAAAATCTTAATCTGGTCTTCATCCGAACTTCTCTCTAGCGGTCTTGCCTACAACACTAATAAGTAGTAGGTATCTATCTGTCTAATGTCCATGTAATTATGTATTTACTTTCAAATTTAGTTCAGAGCTCGGACTTGGCCACTCTAGGGCATTCACCTTAATATCTTTTATCCACTGCGGTGGTGTGTTTAGGGTTGTGCTGGATGGTGAACCTCCTGCTCTTCTACTATCTTGCAAGAAATTGAGCATACTTGGCATCTTCCATTTTCCCTTCAATCCTGACCAATTGACCGGTACCCGCTAAAGAAAAACAGTCCCACAGCATAATTTGGGTGGTGTGCTCTGTTTAGATGTTCAAAAAAGTTCAACCTTGGTGTCATCTGACCATAAAGCCTTCGGCCACATGGCCTCAGACGTGCAAACGAGACTCAGAATCTTTCTTGATTGCCCACCTGGCATAAAGAGCAGCTTTGTGTAAAGCTCATGAGATTGTTGCCACAAGCACAGAATGCCCATTTTCGCAATAAAGATTTCCAATTTCCAAAGAAATCCAGTTAGGAGGGACGACCCAATTTAGGTGTTGGTTTTGGTGGTGCCGTAAATTTTCAACTTCTTATTTCTCAATTTAAAGCCTTACATTAATACCTGAACCTTTTAATGCCGAATGTCATACGTCATAACATGGAGTGTCTCATTGTAGTTAGAGGAAGACATGACGGTCAGCCTTCACTGAACTCACACTGAATAACTGCAAATCACACACACACACACACTTACACACACACACACACACACACACACACACACACACACACACACACACACACACACACACACACACACACACACAGAACAAAAATTGCAATCCAGTTTACCGATGACTAACAATAGCACTCTGGCATGGCTGAATAATCAGCACTTATTAAAACATGCATTTTATATTCATACTTTATTTTTCTCTTATTCACCAAATCAAACTGCTTTTTCTTCTCCAGGCAAAGATCTCATGATTGATGGAGCTCTGATACGAAAACTGCTGGACAGCACGTGGAACTTGTAATGCACAGCCTAAAAAGTTGGAGCAACCCTTGATGAATCACACTGTTCGTTAGTGATACTACCGAGGCGAGGTCCAAAGGGGCTTCTACCCCTGATGACCCCTGACTAACCACAACATCGACTGCTGTGCCACAGTGCACCCAGAAAAAGCAATGATAATTATAATATTAACACAGAAGAGTCATGAAAGAGGAACTGAAGAAACATTCATTGTTGTCTAGTTAATGCTGGATCATTAAATGGACTTTAAACCAATTTCATGACCCAGAGGGTGACTCACAACAGCCTGTGTGATATTATCCATGACTTTTTAAGGGGCACTCATGAAACAGAGTATGGAGGACGAAATGTGACAAATAAATAAATAAATAAATAAATAAATAGTTATGCAATATAAAAAGAAACATAAATGAATATATAAAAATAATGGGCATAAAATAGTACATAAATAAACGCATAGTTTATTCATTTACACATTTCTTCATTTATTGATTTTATTATTTGTTTCCGCATTTAGTTATTTTATTTATTTATAGATTTATTTATTTATTTATGCATTTTCTTCTCAGTTTATGGAGGATGAAACATGACAAATCAAAAAAGAAATAAAAGAAATAAATAAATCAAAAATAAATATTGGAAATAAAAGAAAAAAATTAATAAATGTGGTGTAGATATGCATAAATTAATAAATGTGTTTATTTAATATATATTTATTTATACATTTATTGATTGATTTGTCACCTTTCGTCGTCCATGCATTTATTAATTTCATTATGCATTTTTTGCCACATTTATATGTTTTATTTCATCTTTTGTGTCCAATATTTATTTGTTTATTCATTTATTTATTTGTTTGTTTATTTAGTCAAGTACACAATTATTAATTTATTTACGCATTTCTATGCCACATGTTCAGTATTTACTAATTCATTTATTTATTTATTTAATTGATTTATCACGTTTTGTTCCCCATAACTGAGAACAGATCTTAAAATCTGCAAGAGTCTCCAGCTAGCATTCGAAAGAAGGTGACCTCTAGTGGGTAGGTGATGTTACTGCATGAGTTTTATATAGCCTTTAATTTTGTAATTACGTAATGATGGATTATTCTGCTCTTGTCCAAAGTGATAATAGTGGTATTCGTGAGACCTTTTCAACCTTTTTTTTGTAAACCTAATGATGCTGCTTAATGCACGTGCGTTTATAGTAAAATCTGACAGAGGGTGACCTCTGGTGGGCAGGTGATGTTACGGTTGTCCTTAGTATGAGAGCTACGTTAAGACTTCAAGGTCTGGTACAAACACAGAACAGTTCAGAACTGAGAAAGGGTGACCTCTAGTGAGCAGGTGACGTTACTGCATCAACACTTTGAAAGTGTTTATCAGTGATTTACGGATGTCGTTATAGAAAGTCCTTGATGTGACAGCTGCCTTAAACCTTTAAATTCCGGGACAAACAGAACGGTTCAGAACTAAGAGAGGGTGACCTCTAGTGAGCAGGTGATGTTACTGCATGAGGTGATTTCATGTCCCAAAGTGTTTTTTCTGTGATTTTTTTAGAATTTCGTCAAAGACTTTACAAAAAGGTTTGGTCGAGAGGACTGCATTCGGCTTGAGTGCAAGTAAAGCAGGCACCAGCGATTATACGATGATACGGTTAGATTGCTTTATTCCTAAAGTCTGCAGCTGACGCCTGATGATTCACTGTGGCTGAGTGAGATCAATCACGATTATCCTCTCCATCACCCTGACTCACTGCTGCGAAGCTGAAAAACCATTCTTACTCGTCACTGAGTTTGGATTTTCTCACCTGTGCTATGTCAGGAGTTTTAGATTCAGCGCCCGGGGAAAGGTGACGCATTCTTACGGCGCGAGAAGGCTCTCGATTACAATCCGATGTCGGTGGCTTTGCTCGGGGTGCAGACGTTCGCATCAGTAAACTGTGTCGATGATGAGTGCCGTCCCGCTGAGAGCGTTCCAGGGATGAGACTCAACCAGCTGATGTGAAGCGGGACCAGTGATTCATAGAATAGTAGAGTAGAAGCGTGATTCATAACCGCTCTTTATGAAACAATACAAATGAAATAACATTAAGGTGAGTAAAACGGTCTTGCCAAGTGTAGGGTTCAGTATAGGAGCTAAAGAAAATAAATAAACAAGGATACTTAACATTATACACTGATAAAACTGCTCGGATCGATTCCAGATTTCTTTATGAAGCGTCTTCGTTAAATGTTGCTTCCTCACGATTTGTGGTGACTGATTGAGTGTACTTCAGCTACTTTGAGAAGAGTTGGAAACACTTTACACACACACACACACACACACACACACACACACACACACACACACACTCAGATCCAATGTGAAAGTGGAGCTATAAATCGTTTTGGCGGGTGAGCGCTGAGGTGAAGCTCCTCGCTTAAACAGAGGCGAAGAAACACAGAAACAAACACTATACACACCTGATCCCCGTTCCACCTGTGTTTACCACACAGACAGACAGACACACACACACACACACTTTACATCCATTCCTCCATTTTAGGCCTGTAACACATTCCAAAATAGGTCGGCACCGAGAATACCAAGTCATTTTCGGCTGTTATTAGTGTGATTGCCTATATAGGCAATCAAACTATTGTTATCCGAAAGTATTATTTTTCTTCTTCTTATTATTATTCCACGTTTTTGTCAGGCTTTCAACTCCCGCAGCTTTCGAGATATCGACCCCGTTCCAGCGCCATCGTGTCCGGTTCGGTCGGGAATGGTGTGCTTGTATAGGGCTCTCCGGTCGGACTTTGGGGGGCCCCGCAGGAAATGAATGGGCCAAAAATTAACGAATCATAACTCCATCAGTTTTTGACATAAGGCTACGAAACTCAGCAGGCTGCAGTCTGAGGTGACATGTGCTGCCCATGGGGCCCCTGAGGACCCCGGCTGGGCACTGGCGCCCCTGGTGGGCCAATGACAGTAACTAAGTCAGTTTTTGACATAGGGCCACGAAATTCACCAGGCTTGGTCCCGGGTGCATTCTGAGGTGACATGTGATGCCCATGGGCCCTTGTAGACCCCGGGTGGGCACTGGGGCCCCTGGGGGGGCCAATGACTGTACCTTAGTCAGTTTTCGACCTATGGCCAAGAAATTCGGCAAGCTTGGTCCTGGGTGCAATTTGAGGTGTCATGTGATGCCCATGGGGCCCCAATGGACCCCGGGTGGGCACTGGGGCCCCTGGGGTGGCCAATGACTGTAACTCAGTTAGTTTTTGACCTACGGCCACCAAATTCGGCAAGCTTGACCCCGGGAGCAATCTGAGGTGACATGTGATGCCCATGGGGCCCCTATGGACCCCGGGTGGGCACTGGGGCCTCTTGGGGGGCCAATGACTGTAAATCAGTCAGTTTTCGTCCTACAGCCATGAAATTCAGCAAGCTTGGTCGCAAGTGCAATCTGAGGTGACATGTGATGCTCATGGGGCCCCTGTGGACCCTGGCTGGGCACTGGGGCCCCTGGCAGGACAATGACCATAACTTAGTCAGTGTTTCACCCATGTCCACGAAATTCGGCAGGGTTGGTCCCAGGTGCAATCTGAGGTGACATGTGATGCCCATGGGGCCCCTTAGGTAGGTTCAGGGTCGACCAGTGCAGAGTGGCAATCACACTCGCATTTTCTTTAGGAAATGCACCTCTCTAGTTTTGTTCTATTCTTCCTGCAAACACCTCTTAAGGTGTGTAACAGTACGGGGGGTTTCTGTCCATTTTTCAGTTCATAACTCTTCACACATTCTCTATTGAGGACAGGTCAGGACTGCAGGCGGGCCAGGCCAGTACCCATCCCCTCTTCTTCCACAGCCATGCCTTTGTAATGTGTGCAGCATGTGGTTTTGTATTGTCTTGTTGAAAAATACATGGACGTCCCTGATAAAGATGTCGGCTTGAAGGCAGCTTATGTTGCTTTGAAATATCAATGTACTTTTCTGCATTAATGCTGCATCACAGAAGCGTAAATGGCCTTTAGCAAGGGCCCTGACCCGACCCCATACCATGACAGAGCCTGATTTTTGTTCCTTTTTGTCTTTGGTGTCCATTTTTTCCAAAATAAAGATCTGCGATACTGATGGGTCTGAGCACAATCCCCGTTTCCACTGTATGATGGTCCATCCCAGATGCCTCTGAGCCCAGAGAAGCCGACGCCCCTTCTGGACATGGTTATAATATAAGGCTTCTTTTTAGCACAGTAATGTTTTAAGTGGCATTTGTGAATGTAACTGTATTGTAGAGCTTGATAAAGGTTTGGTAAAGGAATCCCTTGTCCATGTGGTTCTATTGATGCTATTGATGAATGACAGTTCTTGATGCAGTGCCGTCTGAGGGAGCGGAGATCACCCCTCTTCAGTTTAGGCATGTGCCCTTACCCTTTACACTGATATTCCTCGAGATTCCATGAATCATTTAATGATATTAGGCACTGTAGAGAGAGAAATATATCAATATTTTTTAGTCTTTCTTTGAGGAACATTGTTTTTAAACATTTCAATCATTTCTTACACATTTGTTGATAAACTGGAGAGCCTCTGCCCATCTTTACTCCTCAAAGACTCAGCCTTTCATGAATAAATGACTTCATTAAAAACCCTAAATTTTCTCCGTCCCAATTTTTTTGGAATGTTTCAGGCCTGAAATGCAGGAATGGAATAAATTCTAATTAATACCACACCTACTTTGACATCACGGAGACTTGGTGTTGATTAGAAAGGTCTTCTCAGTCCACCTTCCTCACCTGCTCTCTCGCTAACACACCTGTTGTAACGCTTGCTGTTCCTGTGGTGTTGATGGAAGCTGACAGGTCAATCCAGCTGTGGCCGGGTTCATTTCCACGCCTTGCGGGTCCACAGCTGGGTGAAGGCACTGATAGGTGAGACTGAGATCACCTCTCATCTTCCCACAACTAGTGGTATTAATGTGAGTAATGCTAGTCTGTAGTATAGGTCATGTGGAGTTTGGTTTGTTCTCTCTGTATCAGTGTACACTTCCTGAAATCTCCTCAAAATCCATGACCTCTCTTTTGGAAGCTTATATTGTGCATACAGGGTTTACACAATAAATCCACCTTTTTGTAGGGAACCTTAACGATTTCATGAGCAATGCATTCTGGGAGCTGTAGTTCTATTCTCTTTTTGGTTTCTGTATGTTAACTATCTGCTCTTGTGGTTCTTGCTCTGTCTGCTTTGTGTCTTGTAACCTCTGCCCTTGAATAAAGCTCCTGCCTTGTTTCTTGATTTTTGATGACTGTTTTGAACTTTCTGGAGAGAAAACAAAGTGCTGTTGTACTCACTCAGAGTTAGGGTCGCCAGACATCCGGTCGGACAGTCCTTATTAGATAAACTTTTCATTCTTGATCGCCCTCGTCCTTAGGCACTGAAATTTCTCCAGGTTCTGAAGCGTTAAATGATATTATGCTCTGTAGAGGAATAAATATGGAAATCCCTTCCAGTCTTTCTTTGAGGAACATTGTTTTTAAACATTTCAATCATTTTCCTACATATTCGGTGATAAACTGGAGATCCTCAGCTTTACTCCTCAAAGACTGTACCAAATCTGTTTGAACTCACATCATTATTTAGTATTTTACCTCATTATTAGCCCTAAGGTTACCCCGTCCCAACTTTCTTTTGGAATATGTTGCAGGCCTGAAATGCTGGACATTTATGAAGTCATGAAATGAAGTTGAAAAGACAAAACATGAAAATCTCGATTCATACCATTCCAACTATTTCTGATCTGAGATTGTAGAGAAGGTTTAAATAACAGAACCGAGTAGTGTTAGTTTGAGACACAAAGTGTAAATGAGCAAAGACAAAGGAAACAAAGGACATTAAGAACGAAATGAAAGAATTTATTATTTATTAGAGTTATTCTGCCATTATTTGGCAACGTGTCAGTGCACTGATAAGGTTTTGGTGTTAAAAAAAGATTGGTTGAATGCTGGGAATTATCTGTTGTATAAAGCATTCATTTCTTCCTCTCTAATACATAGTTTATGGTTTCCATTATGAGTTATAGTAGGTACAATGTTCTCCTTTTTGGACATCAGAAAAAAAAAAAAAATGTGGCACAGCAGCAGTTCTTACTTTATCATCAAAGATAGACCTTCAGATCTGAACGGTATGAGAAGGTAGGTTTGCTGAAATAAGCACAAAATCAGTCGGAAAGCCTGCCTGAGAGCCTTCAGCGCTGCTTAAGTGCTTATTCGGGACGAACTCCAAAACTAGGATATCCCTGGAGGTTCCTCTGTGGTTAGTGGAGGTCCAGGACCTCCCGTTCTTCTAACAGCTGACGTAGGAAACAAGAGCTGAGAAGCAACCTCAGAAGGACGGCGTGGTCCATGTGGTTATGGTTTGTGGTGGTGACGGCGTCTGACATCTGAGGTCTTCACCATCTACAGGAGCGGCAACTTCATACCCGTGTTTTGAAGGCTGGAAAATTTTGGAGATGTGTGTCAGAAGAAGAAATTCTGACAGGGATAAAATAAATAAGTCTCACTTACGAGTTGGTGTACATCTCCAGGGTTCAGGATTCGTTCCTGAGATCGTGTCTCCGTTCCTTTCACCAGTACAGCGAGTACAGCCAGTCATGTTCTGGAACCCAGTTTAAGATGATTCTGATTTGCGCTGTGATTGGCTGATTAGATATTCGCGTTAACGATCAGTTGAGCAGGTGTGTAATAAAGTAGCCGGTGAGCATATATGGTTTCAGATCGAAACCTGTAACGAGCTTCGCTGAACCCTGTGGCCTTATCGGCAGACGTTTCTCCCATCTGACCTCAAATATGATCTCAGGAGATGTCGGACGTCATGGTGGTCAGGTGAGCACAAATCCCTCGAAAAACAAAGCAAGCGTTTATGGATTTTCCCATATCGGTGACGCACCACAAATAGATCGAGCTTAGAAGACGTGTTCGAAGACTTGTGACAGTAAAGAGGTTCATCACGGAGAGAGATCCCCCCGGGTGTTCGAAACGTCAATTTTTATCGTCTTGTTTATCCTGGAGGTGAGAGGAATAAAGTTAAGGGGTTTCAAGTCTGATCAATTTTCAGCAACAGGCATTAAAACAGATCCCAGTCTTACTTTTTATGGAAAGGAAAACCAACATGAGGGCTTTGAATAAGTCATGTCTCGTAGTTTAGATTTAAACCATGGAATCCTCACAGCACTTGTGTACTTACGATTTCTCCCGGTGCTGAAACCCCGTTCATCCTCTAATTAAAGATGATTTGTCTTATTTAGATAATACCTGGTTTGTTCACTTTTATGCATAATTAAATCAAGACAAAGACCTAAGAGAGCAGTAAAATCTGAGCAAATCTTTTTGCCTGCAGATGTTTTTTATTAACTCATTTGTATTTAAAGTGAATGCGTTTTGCTCGGAGCTCAAACCGTCCTGCAGCAGCGCCCCTAATCAGCGCTCTCCGTCATTGCAGGGTGACTCTGGCTAGCCTGAAGTCACCTGACGCGTCGTGTCGACAAAATAAACACATTTTTCTATGTGAAGGCTGGATTTCGGTCCAAACGGTCTAAGCACGAACTTAGATAGTGATAGGTAATACAAATGAACCCTGCCCAAGGTCGCAGCTCAATATCTATTTGTTTTGGTACATTCGGCTCATAAAGCACAATCAACTGTCAGATATTACATGATTGTGCAAAACATGTTACACCAGTGACCTTTTAAAATCATTCATTCTACATACTCACTTTTATTACAAATACTCAGTTTATTCACTTTATAACACGCACAGGCAAGACGAACAAAATGTCTTCGTCAAGCGATGAAGACGTCCTTTTGCTGCTCACAGAAAACGCAAATGATGATACTGGGTACTTCTGATTTTGGATGTAGAGGTTCACTGTCTCACACAAGTGCTGAAACTTTATAGCGAGCATTTGCGCAAATACTTTTGGACGTCGGTAACCCACGAACTACAGGGAGTCCGCAGAGTTTTTAACAGTGGCAAGGTTTGCAAAAATTTAACAGAGGGCGAATAAAATAAGGTCACTTTTTTTGCCCGGAGGAAAAATCACATTTGGTGTGGAAGATACTGTAATTATACTCAAACTCGAATTCATTTAATGGTGTCCGAATAAACTGCATGGAAAAATAACCTGGAAAACCAAAAGTGCCCCAAAATTTCAGTCTCTCTTACCGAAGCATTTATGCAAGCGCCCAAAACGGACTCTCCCTGAAACACCGTCCTATGTAGAATCAAATGTACGCATGCTAACAGGTCATTGTAGGACATCCATCAGATATAACGTCATTACAGCACGGCGCTTCGCACTCATAATCCCAAACACACACTCATTATTACCCAGTGGTTACCAAATGGCTTCCTGTTGGACCTACGTAGAGTGTAGAGGCTATTATGTGACGGCGGTGTATGAAAAATGCTCTGATATTGCAGAGTCTGGGGGATTGATTTGGGATTCGGCTCGGCGGTCACCCACAGGGTTTTTTTTATGACATTTCGGTCCTGACGTGCAGCGCTACATTTCATGCTGTCACGCCTGTTGCTCCCGATGATCATACTGCCTCGTAAAAAAGCAGAACGGCACAGCAATCTAATTCCTGATCGCTCCAATTATGCTCTCACCTCCCCGAAATGAGAAACACTCCAGGGGAATTAAGGAAGCTCACAAAAAGTGCTCTGTTTCTCCAGGACTGATTGTCGGGGCCTGACTCAGACGCCCACTTCTAGAGTTACACGGCCCTCTGAGCGTCACTCTCATACACTTTCACACACTGAGCATGACGTGCAGAGACACGAGTTAGAGCATCGACGGAGCTCTGTAACGTATCTATGGATTTAATAACAAAAAAACGATAAGATTTGATTATACAAGGATAGTGGTAATAACATAACTTTTTGCTTTTAGGTTTGCTTTCTCAAATATTATCACATTCATTTGTAATTTCAAAACTTCATGTTCATTTTTTTAATGAAATATCACCATTTTATGTTCTGTTTTATGAGATACAACTACTTTGTTCTTTGAAATATCACCACTTTTTGTTATTTTTTATGAAATATCACCACTTTATTCTTGTGACATGAGAACATTTTGTTCTGTTTCTTGAAAGGTAACCACTGTTTGTTCTTTTTAATGAATATAACCACTTTATTCTTGTAAAAGAATAACTTTTTCTTGAAATATCACCTACTTGAATTCTTTTATTTGAAATATCGCCATTTTTTTCTTGAATATCAAAACTTTTTGTGATTTTTCTGAAACATCACCACTTCTTTTTCTTTCCTGTGTCGTCATTCACAGTCATTGATGATCTGATGTTGGTATTTTTTAACAATGAAATGAAGATGGTGTTGAAGTAGGACACATCCAATTTTGTCGACCCTGTGACCCCCGGACTTACCTCCTCTGCCTCATACACAGACAGTGTGTCTGCATGCAGTCCTGCCCCTCCGCTGGGACTCCAGTCGTTCCGCGTCCAGTCGTGACCCCATTTGACTGATGGACATTTTATAGATGTCAGATAGTTTGATCAGCCTCGGTCTCTAACTGATTGCGAGTGGTTTGGGTGTAGATTACTTTCCTGACTTGCCCAAAATGATTCTGCACAGATTAAAATGTTCGACCGAGACAGGTGGGCGGATCTGGATGAAAAAGTCCAAATGTTTACAAGAAATCGATGGCCAAAAAACCAAGACCCTCATGAAGCTGCCCATTTGAGGAATTAAAGCCTCCTCTGTCTCTACCAATCGAGTAGCTGCAGCTCGGTGGAGAAATCCATTCAGAAGCCGAGCAGGTAGAGATTAATACGAGGGTTTGGGACTCTGTTTGATTACCCATCAGCACTTGAGCTTCATGCCGTGCTGAAGTGCTAACGAGACCACCAGGAGCAGTCGAGACGAAGCGGTAGAGAAAATCACACTTCGGAGAGACTAAATGGTCACGTCTCGGTTACGAAGCCATGAGGGCAGTTCTGGAAGGTCAGAGGAAAATGTGAGCTGTGAGCTGACAGAAAGGTAACAGTCACTTAAACAACCCCTCTTAACAGCAGGGCTACAAACAACGCCTTACACCTTGAGGCAGATGGGCTACAGCAGCAGAAGACCACACCGGGTGGCAATCCTGTCAGCTAAGAACAGCTGACTGAGGCTACAATACACACAGGTTCAACAAAACTGGATGATAGAAGACTGGAAAAATTCTTGATTTCTGCTGCGACATTCGGATGGTCCAGTCAGAATTTGGCGTAAACAACCGATGGTTCAGGCTGGTGGTGGTGTAATGGTGTGTGTGGTGGTGTAATGGTTTGTGTGGTGATGGTATTTTCTTGGGACAATTTGGACCCCGTTAGGAAATGAATAAATTATGCATTACAAAGCGTTCGAGGAAATGGCAGCGTATTCTCGGTGGTTCATAAATGAAGCGAGCACAAAGAGGCCGCCTTTGTTTTGTTAATCCCGAAACACGGCCTAAATCCGCCCTCCAGCTTCAAGCATCGGAAATCAATGTCGTGTCAAAGTGGACGTCTGAGATTCGACCAGGACCTTCCGCCGACGCGAACTGTTCAGCCTGACATTTGCGCCACTTTGTAATCTCTCTGAAGAGAGACGGCCGGTTCGAGAACAAACGGCTGCCTTTTATTACCCCCTCGTTCTCTCCCGGCTTCTCGCTTAAAACGCCGCGTAGATCAGAGCCCCAATTCTGCCTCGGTGACATTTCAATTAGACAGGTGCCATTCGCCTTTCCAGTCGTCGCCCGAGGTCGAGGCGCATCAAATATTAACCGGAGCGATTCGGAGCTGAAACAAACGGTGTCCCTCCGGCCTGAAATGTCAGAGAAACCTTTCCCGACTCTAATTTGGATCCTCGGGGGGGACGGAGGGGGACGGAGGGTAATGGCGGCATTTGAGGCTTTTTATCTCTTCACTCTCTGGTGTGTAAATCCCAGCAGTCCAGCCCGATAATAACATCTCTCTCTCTCATTCCTCGCTCTGTCTGATGCCCTGAACTCGGACATTAAATGTTCAGAGAGTAACAAAATCTCAAATCAGCAAATGAAACAGAGTGGCTTCATGCTTAAAAACTGTGACAGGAAACAAAATTGAAATATTAACGAACAAACTTTCTCAAACAACAGAAATATCACCTCTTGCAGTTCATGTTTCTACCACGAGACCTGCCGATAAGCTGTAACGTACCTGCCCTCGATAAAAATGTTCATGTTTGCATTCAGTCTCTGGCTGTGGCATCAGAGTCGTGCTTTTCAGGAACTGTTGGCCTTTAGCGAAATAAACTAGACTTTAGACCCCTTTGTCTTGCCTTGTCCTCAAAGTTTCTCAAAGTCTGAATTATTTTATGGGTTATAGGAGTATTTTGACAAGCTCCGAGCACCTCAGAGCAGACAAAGCCTTGCACACCCTGTGATGTTTGTACCCCAGACTGGGAACCATGGGTCTAGTCGATCATGAGTTATAAGGCATTTTTATATCAAACATTTCTTGGGACTAATTTGGGAGGAACTACCCTCTGAACTAGTTGTGAGAGGGAGCTCCCACAAGAACTACATTTTTTCCAGGACCTTTTTTGGTTTGCATTTGCTGAGGTGATGTAAGCCGTGCGAATTTTGCTTAGAAGACTTCAGACAGCCTGTCAGTCCCTGTCACTGATGCCCTACGTCCTTACTTTTAGGGGTGCCAAAACTTATTTGTAGGACTCGATTACTAAGTGCTGGGTGTGATTTATAGTTCAGCTTAGACATTCAGTTGATCGTTCGGTAAATATTTTATAGGGTTTATCTTACGGAAGCTCTGAAGCATTCACGCGAGTGTTGTTTCTCATTTAAAAGACTACAGCGCCATCATCTGTCAGTACAGAAGAACTGAAGTATCCTATGTTCTTTAATGAGGTCCTACTGATATGACTGGAGCTTTATATTATTATTATTATTATTATTATTATTATTATTATTATTATTATTATTATTATTATTGAGATTACTGCATAAGAGTTTCTGTGTAAACGAACCACATCAAAGCCTTTTCGTCTTTATTTCTTCTTCTTTGAAAAAAAGATTTCTAGAGCACATTTTACGATGGGCAACTGTCTCAAGGCATCTTTATAAATATCTATAAATATCTTCATAAATATTTAGGTCCACAGAAAATATGACAATATAGCATGTAAGCCAATAGTATATATATCAATAAAATATTATATTAAAAATAATAACTAATAAATAATAGTATATAAAGAATAAAATAGCATAGAGAATATGTGAATCAGCAATATTTAGTCCAGTAAAAAAATTGTATCAATTATTGGAAGCCCTAGATACTCTTGTAAACAAAAGAAAACTGACATGTTCTCATTAATATTTTAGGGTTTCATTCAGAATTCAATGTTTAGAAGAATATTAACCTATAGGAAATATTATAATAATATCTAAAAATAAATCAGCATTAAAAGAGTTTTTAAAACTAAAATAGAATAAGATAAAATAAAATATAAGAGTAAAATAGAGAAAATAAAACTATAGCACGTAAGGCAATAGTTATTCAATATATGAATAAAATAATAATATTATAATAATAAATAATAGTATATATAGAGTAAAATAATGCAGAGAATATGTTCTCATTTATATTTTACATTTTTATTCAGTGTTTAGGAGAATATAAAACTATAGAATATAAGACAACAGTATATATAAATAAATCAGCTTTAAGAGTTTTAAGAGTAATTAAAACTAAAAATTTAGAACTGACCCCAAATAATACGAAATGTAATGTGCATTGATGCAGTTTAGAAGGTTGTGGGTACGAATTCTATTAGAACATGGAACATTCCAAAGAAAAACAATGCTACAGAGGCATGTTTAACACCATGTTATCACCTTTCCTTTTAATGATGTTTTAATAGTTCAGTAACTGTGGATACAAACTTTCATGGTTTTGCAAGTGGAATGTTTACCCATTCTGGCTTGATACAAGACTTTAGCTGCGTCTGTGGTTGCTGTTGCCTGATTCTCCTACTCATAATGAGCCATGCATGTTCGATAAGAAACAGCGCTGGATCTCCTGGGAAAAGTCAAGGCCTTGATGAGAGTATTCTCGCCTTTAAACTCCCAATATACCCCTCTACGACAGTGGTACCT
The DNA here is from genome assembly GCA_025084515.1 of Ancistrus triradiatus. NCBI lineage: Eukaryota > Metazoa > Chordata > Actinopteri > Siluriformes > Loricariidae > Ancistrus > Ancistrus triradiatus. Next base: position 31,756 of record JAJAGP010000331.1, read on the forward strand.
TAAAATGTGCATGAACCTCTGAACCTTTTCACAATATTATGTACAGTAGAAAGACTAACATTTCTGGAAATGGGGTTTGTAATTATATAACAATACAGCTGGTATTTTATGCCTTACATAATATATTGTTTATTTAATTTAAAAAAGGTGTTATAAAAAGAGTCTCTTGAGGTTTCGAGTCTGTGCTCTATTGCTGTTTGGTCTCCTCTTTCTTGTTCTCTTTAGTCAGAGGGAAGTCCAGCGAGGTCCTGAAGCGGATGGGGATGAGACGCTCTTCTGACGCTGTCTCCTCAGTTTGGGACTGGACCGTCAGGAAGCCGTCGTCCCCCAGTGTGCAGGTGAGTGTGGAGGGATCCATGTGATCAGGGAGCTCCAGGGTCGGGACCAGTCTGGTCGTCTTCTGGCCTGAGTCCGCTTCAGTGGCTTTAAGGACTTTGATCTCCAGCTTTCTTCCACTCACGCTGACCGAGACGTCTTCTGGAGACAAACCGCGTGAGAGAAAGACAGAGAAAATGCTGGATGATGATGATGATGATGATGATGATGATGAAAAGATATCGTCCAGGTCCTGAAAGAGCTCGTTTATGGCTCTGTCTGCATTCTGGTTCTCCATCATTTCAGCTCTGTGCTTCAGGAAGCTCTGAGTCAAGCCACAGCGTCTGGGCAACATCACATTCATGTCCTGGAAGAAGGAATGGTTTCTGAACAGGTTCTCCATGATGGACTGGTTCATCTTCCTGCTTTCTCTTAACCAGGGGAAGCCTCTTCATGCTTTATATAATGCTCCAGCAGAACCACGAAGCTCCACCTGCTGCTATTTACAGCTCTGACATCATCAGCAGCTTCCAGCCATCAGCATGTCAGTCCTCTAGAAACAGAGCTCGGGCTAAATCTGACCTCTCCTGTTTATATTCTTCCGTCCAGTCAGGGTTTGTTGATTTGCAGCACTTTAGCTATGCAAAGAGACTGAGATCATCATACTACTATTAGATGGAGGTCCTCATGATGTCATTTCCCTTAACACCTTAGATATGAGTAGATCTATATCTGTATGGATGATCTCAGTGTGTTAACAACAGATCTGATCAAACAGGTTAGGATCATTCAAAAATAAAAAACATAGAAAGACATAGAAAATTCAATCTATTTATTTATTGTGTTTTTAATATTGAAATTATTTAACACCACTGATAATCCACACTCCTTAACCTATTCTTAATCTTAACTGTCCTAAACCGAGTCTAAACTCAATCTTAATCCTGAAATCCTAATCCAAACCTCCTTGGAAACCCTAGATGTTATATGTAAAAAATTAAACTAAAGTTTATAGTAATAGTTTAAATAAACAGAAGCTAAAAAATAAAAAAAATAAAGACAGAACATATTTAAAGAAAATATAAAATAAAATTAAATAAAATAAATAAAAGTTTAAGAGTATAATAAATAGAGAATATGAAACTATAGCATGCAAGCCAATAGTATATATCAATAAAAGATTCCATTAACAATAATAAACAATACGAATAAAATAATGTAGAGAATAAGTGTCTATATTGGCGCTATTTTGTCCAGTAAAAAAAAAAAGCATTTGTATCAGTTTGGGCAGCACTAAATATTTTTGTAAACAAAACAAAACTGACATGTTTTTGATTATATTTTAGGTTTTTATTCAGAGTGTTTAGGTGATTATAAAACTATAGAATATAAGACAACAGTATATTAAAATAAAGCAGCATTACAAGTTTTTAAGAGTTTTTAATAATAAAATGGGTATTAAGGTTAGTAACCATAACCTTAACCCCATAACCCAAACCCTAGCCCAAACATAACCTCAAACCTATTCAATGCTATTCATTATTTCCTTTTATACATTTTTATTATTACTTTTCTCGCAATGTTGGTCATATCTCATACTGGGCTGTTTTCGTATTTTATTCCCTTCATTATAATAAGATTGCATTTTAATGTTATTTGTGCTAGTTACCTTATTCTTGGTCTATTGATCACTGTTTCTATTTCTGTTTTCTTGATAAGCCCAGTTCGATAAATGGCCACGATTTGAGATGCCCGAGAGTGAAGTAAGATATAAAAGAGGAACTGAAAAAAGAGTACTTCAAGACATTGAGAGGAAATCAGACTCGTACTGACGCATTGCAAAAATGTGAGGTGTCGTTAGACCGGAACAACACATATGAACGTATAATACAGAACTTTGCTGTGGGTCATTACCTTATATGGTCATGTGGATGTACACTGAGCGGCAGGGTTATGAGGCTTTTAATGTTAATCTTAATATTAATGTTAATAATCCTGTGCTTTTTATTGTCATAGTCCTTTTGGGTAAACAGAGTGAGAGCATTTACAGTGTTAGGAGCTGACACATGTTTACGTGTTACAGTTAATATCATATGAAGAGAGAAAGAGGGGGATGAACTTGATACGAAGGGGCGACAGGTGATGTCAGAGCTGTAAATAGGAGCAGGTGGAGCTTTGGGGTTCTGCTGGAGGATTATATAAAGCATGAAGAGGCTTTCCCTGGTTAAGAGAAAGCAGGAAGATGAACCAGTCCATCATGGAGAACCTGTTCAGAGACCATCCCTTCTTCCAGGACATGGATGTGCTCTGGCCCAAACGCTGTGGCTTCACTCAGAGCTTCCTGAAGCACAGAGCTGAAATGATGGATGGCCTGAATGCAGACAGAGCCATAAACGAGCTCTTTCAGGACCTGGACGATATCTTCTCATCATCATCATCATCATCATCATCATCATCATCATCATCATCCAGCGTTTTCTCTGTCTTTCTCTCACGCGGTTTGTCTCCAGAAGACGTCTCGGTCAGCGTGAGTGGAAGAAAGCTGGAGATCAAAGTCCTTAAAGCCACTGAAGCGGACTCAGACCGGAAGACGACCGGATTGGTCCCGACCCTGGAGCTCCCTGATCACATGGATCCCTCCACGCTCACCTGCACGCTGGGGGACGACGGCTTCCTGACGGTCCAGTCCCAAACTGAGGAGACGGCGTCAGAAGAGCGCCTCGTCCCCATCCGTTTCAGGACCTCGCTGGATTTCCCTCTGAGTAAAGAGAACAAGAAGGAGGAGACCAAACAGCAGTAGAGCACAGACTCAGAACCTGTTTTTATGTTAATACACTGTAAAAATGAGCTTAATGTAAATTTTAATCAATATAAATGGAATATTGTAATATATTGAATTTCTTAAATATTTTCTATCTGAAATCTTGTCATATCTCGTCTCAGTATGAATGTGTATTAAAGAGTCCAAGCCCAGATTAAACAGAAAGCCTAGAGCTTTCTCAGAGAAGGATTTTTAACTGGAGATCAGACTGAGATTGGAGTACACACTTGAACATCACATGCAGGTCCCAGAATAAATCGGGCAGTTAAATCAAATAATCAGCTGTATTTCCCCTCATATTTCTGCCAGTGTATCCATTTTCAGTACACATATATACAGGTGTGTGTCACTTAACATCCACATTATGCGATCTGGACAAACATCAAATTATATACAATACCTTACAATGAATATATGAGATACTGTAGTGTACCAGTATTGATTAAATAGCCGAAATACTGTAGGGCTTCCCATACATCAATTTATTTAATATCAACAATGATCATTACATACTGATTTTTCATATATATATATATGAACGAGAATGAGAAACTGTCTTTATGTGACAGTGCAGCATATTTCTTGTTGTATTTACAGCATGGGTAGGCATGTCAAAAGTATACCTGCCTGTTTTATTACTATTATATTATTTTTAGGCCCCTAGTATTTCCGGTTTTAAAATAATAATTTTATGAACCATATGAAATTAAAATAACTAAATAAAAACAAAAAAGAAGTAAATATATTTACTAAACCTATTGTAAGATGTTACCAGAAAATAAAACTTTAAAAAAGGAAGTAAAAAAACTAATTTTAACTAATTTTAAGATCTTTTTTAATACTTAAAAAAGGTATTTTAAGAAACTAAAATAAAAAACAACTATAATAAAAAGAAGAAAATCAAAAATATTTCAAACCAATTTCAATGAGATATGTTCAGAGAATACAATATACTAAAAAGTATTTAAGAGTAAAATAAATAAAATAATCCATAAAATAAAACAAAATAAAATAAAATATTGATAAGTTTAGGGTTGGGCTTAGGCATGGTTAGTATTAGTATCAGGGATAAAGTTAGGGTTATATGTTTAAGGTAACGGTTAGGATTAAACATAAAGTTAGGGTTAGGATTATTTGTTAAAATTTAGGGTTAGAATTAGTGATAAGGTTAGGACTCCGTTTAAGGTTAGGATTAGCATTAGGCCTAAAGTTAGGATTAGGCATAAAGTCAGAGTTAGAATTAGGCTTAAGGTTATTGTTAGGATTAAGCATTAAGCATTTAGGGTTAGTTTAGGTTTATGATTAGGATTGGGGATAGTCTTATGGTTAGGGTTCTGTGGTTAGGTTTAGGGTTAGGATTAAGAATAAGAATAAGCTTGCAGAAGGGTACATTTATATGGTCAGTTTGGGGTTAGAAGACATTATGGTCGTATTATCGTATTATTTCAGCTTAAACTGAAATAATATAAATTTCTTATTTTTGAATAAACCTAACCTGTTTGATCAGATCTGTTGTTAACACACTGAGATCATCCATACAGATACAGATCTACTCATATCTAAGGTGTTAAGGGAAATGACATCATGAGGACCTCCATCTAATAGTAGTATGATGATCTCAGTCTCTTTGCATAGCTAAAGTGCTGCAAATCAACAAACCCTGACTGGACTGAAGAATATAAACAGGAGAGGTCAGATTTAGCCGGAGCTCTGCTTCTAGAGGACTGACATGCTGATGGCTGGAAGCTGCTGATGATGTCAGAGCTGTAAATAGCAGCAGGTGGAGCTTTGGGGTTCTGCTGGAGCATTATATAAAGCATGAAGAGGCTTCCCCTGGTTAAGAGAAAGCAGGAAGATGAACCAGTCCATCATGGAGAACCTGTTCAGAGACCATCCCTTCTTCCAGGACATGAATGTGCTGTTGCCCAGATGCTGTGGCTTCACTCAGAGCTTCCTGAAGCACAGAGCTGAAATGATGGACGGCCTGAATGCAGACAGAGCCATAAACGAGCTCTTTCAGGACCTGGATGATATCTTCTCATCATCATCATCATCATCATCATCATCATCCAGCGTTTTCTCTGTCTTTCTCTCGCACGGTTTGTCTCCAGAAGACGTCTCGGTCAGTGTGAGTGGAAGAAAGCTGGAGATCAAAGTCATTAAAGCCACTGAAGCGGACTCAGACCGGAAGATGGCCGGATTGGTCCCAACGCTGGAGCTCCCTGATCACATGGATCCCTCCACGCTTACCTGTATGTTGGGGGACGACGGCTTCCTGACGGTCCAGTCCCAAACCAAGGAGATGACGTCAGAAGAGCGCCACGTCCCCATCCGCTTCAGGACCTCGCTGGATTTCCCTCTGAGTAAAGAGCACAAGAAGGAGGAGACCAAACAACAATAGAGCACAGACTCTGAACCTCAAGACTCTTTTTAAAATACTTCAATATGAAACATGAATAATTCTGAATATCTGTGTAATATACTTTGTATTTAATAAATTATATTTCTATTTAAGGTGTGAAACACTAGCTCTGTTGTTATGGTCGCAAAATACAATTACATTCCAAGACATTAAGAAAACACCAGGTGGGTAAAAGATACATGTCATTCAACCGATACACACCGAACGTGATTTCTTTGTGCGATTTATTCATTCATTCTTAAAAATGTTCTTATTTATTTCTTATTTGTTTTTGACGTCATCTGAGCATTTAGAAGCTCTAAAGCACTGCTTCATGGCCTCCTGTGTCACTGGGGTATAAACATGAGGTCCTTTGCTTCATCCATCAACAATTAGTCATTAATCTAGGCAGACGGTGTTATTTCCAGTAACATAAAACTGGGACAATCTTTCAGAAGGAGGGTGATCCAAAACAAACATCTGAATCCACACAACCAGTGACAGAAATGTGAAAAGCCAATGATCATCCCAAGCCTAAACCTAAACACTGCTGAAGGAACATAGGAAGGAACTGAGTGGAAATATATATTCACAGTAATGGAAACATTTGTCCTACCCAAAAATTATAGTGTACATACATGTATTATAAAAATTTTAACTTTTATTTTGAACCCTCAAAACCGAGAGTAAGTTTTGGTAGCAAATCCGACAACTTGTGTGCTTTGTGAAAACGGCTTGTGACTAGCGTGTTGTTATGGTAACATACTAGGAGGGTTTGGGTTAGCTAACGCTAGCATTAACAGTGCTCAAGTTGTCAGAAAGCACTGTAAAACGTCAAGTAAAATTGGTCTCTCTCTGGCCCTTTTCCAAACTGCATATTTCCGCACTAAATATGTGTAGGAAATAGTACACCACCGTTAGAAGTGCTATCAGCAGTGTAGTATGTCAAGTTTCGAAGTGTGGTAGCTGTTTGGGACACAGCCTCACTGTCTAACGTTAACGTTAGCGTTCTCTCGATCTTGTAAAGCTCGAACGTTCTGTGTTAACGTAAATTGTTTTGTAATTTAATTTCAGCTTAATGCCACCTAAATAAATAAATAAATAAATAAATAAATAAACCCTCACAGGACACAACGTTACTGAAGCATCTTTAAAGTTGCGTTAGTGTACGTATACAACAGATTTTACACACAAGACAACACCATATTGGATCATATATTACTTTATTTTAAATATCACGCATCGTCTTATTAGCAGAACACAGGTACATACAGTGGAGTGGGTAAGGGATAAAGGGAGTGAGGTTAAATGAATTAATGATGAATATGTATGTTTGTACCAATTATAAAGCATTTTGCACATACAGATGAGCTAAAAATGAACATAACTGATCACCTACCAATCAATAAGAAAGGACAGAATTTGTTTTATATCGTGTATAACCCAGCAATTTCACTAATAATTTCATTGCCAAGTTTTCAGCTAACAGCATCAGAACCATGTCATATGTAGTTCCTTGTTTAGTTTGCAAGTTTGCATTTTTATGGATTCGTCTAGTTAATAATAACCAGAAGTACATATATTGATGCATTTTGTGTATTTATTTGCCGTTTATTGTAATTCAACAAATGTTGTTCCACATCACTTGCAATGAAGATCAGTTTCAAGAAGACAGGGGGCGCTGTTGGACTTTAAGTCCTGTTCCAAGCCTCTAACGTCGATAACAGGCTGCACTGATTAGGATTTTCTTTTCTATTTGCCTTTGCTCTTTCACTGAAGAGCTTTTACTGAATGTTCTCACTCGCTGCTATGAGTATAGAACAGAAACTCAGACGGATTTATAAGACTCTGCTCTCCCATGTGGCCTCGATATTAAAGAGCAGCAGACGTGAGGAGCATGTGGAACTGATTTGAAAACGCTGCCATGTAAAAACTTCGCTTTTGCTATTTCCCAGTGGAATGATGGAGCGATGATGGAGGGATTAAGGGATGGGGGGGTCTGTAAGTGTGACTGCTCTCTCGAAAACAGGCTGTAAGTCCTCCTGAGACCCCAGAGAATGAGACGGGATGTGAAAAGGTTCATATATGAGGAATGAAAATTATTATAGGTATGTTAGATGATAAAACAGGTTGAGATTTCCTATATAAAGAGTTCTAATGGTTAAAAGGCAAAACACAAATTTGGGCAACAAAGAGACTCAAATCTCAAACCTCATCTTGCCAGAGGTGGATATGAACCAGGATCACAACCCAGAGCTCTACTCCTGAGACTCTCAGGTTCATATCCCGGTTTGAATTGAGGTTTTGAGCTCCGGCGGTGCCTTCTGGCCAGGACAGGTGTCACATGCAGACACGACTGACGGTGTCTGCAAGGGTCCAGTCCAGGCTAAGCACTCTGTGTTCTCCTGTCAGGGGCAAAAAGTTATTTTAACAAAGTGAAAGTCAGCTTTTCAAAAGTCTAGGCCCACATCCGTAACTGAGTACGCCTAGGGGGACAGCGGCAAGGAAAATCCCTAAATGTGATAAGGAAGAAACCTTGGGAGGACCAAGACTCAAAAAGGGACAGCCTAGATCAGGGTTTAGGAACTCTAAGCTAAACACTCACGCCTACATCTTATTTTTGTAGTTCTTACAGTAACTGCGCTTTAATTACATGTTATTTGTCTTTCATATTTAGTGTGAGATCCGAACCCTGAACCATAAACATT